>CANXYI010406999.1:0-13674 GCA_948208565.1 Hura crepitans | reverse complement strand
ATATTGGGAGGTCCATGGACTAATCCCTACTATCATTACTATCTGGTATTGAGATGTTTTGGTTAACTAATCCCTAATATCAGACTAGATAAGTATAGCTACCAAGGTCCAAAATGTGGGCCACTACATTACTTTGGATTTCCTTTTTATCCAGTGTCTGTAAGTGTCATCTACTTAGTTAGGCTTATGTATTAAAATAAAAGATGATAGTCAATGTTAATAAAATAATAGCAGGACTCATAAATTAAATAATGAGATAGAATAATAAAATAATATAATTTTAGTTCATGGAGTTTCATATTATGCATGTATGCTTGAATGATATGTTTTATTATATCAAATTCACCACTAAGTTTTATACTCAGCATATCAATGTTCTGGTATGCAGGTAGCAGAGGATAGAAGTAAAGCCTTTGTAAATTTTGTAGTATAGCAGTGATAGCAACTGAGGGTATATGCTTTGATCTTTTTGATAGTTCATAGAGGGCACTTGTGAAGATTATATGGGCTTTGGGTATAGTTAGCATGATAGTTGAAGTTGTCTATAATTTTAAGCTTAAAGCAGATGACTATATAAAAGGCCTTTATCTGAATGTTTATTTTATGTGTTTTTTTTATAATTGTGGACTTAAGGCCCTTTGTGTTACCTGTGATATGTGTGATGATATTAGACGACCAGAAGGGTCCAAGTGATGACTAGAGTTGATATTATTATTAGAACTACTTTTTTCACAAGTGTATATTTTTGGAAATGTTACTCAGGTAGCTGTTATGCTACTTGAATTTTTGTGGAATTAATTATTGACTAAAAAATGGATTTCTATAATTGTTATGTGTTGTATAATAATATTTGAGGATTAGACAACAATTTTAGGAAATATCTATCTAATAAAAAAATAAAATCATAAATGTTAAACAAATAAGGGTTGGAGAAATTTCAAGATGGGAGACCATATGGGAAGTGATATCACTTATAAGATTTCTTAGGGAATTAAGTAAGGGTGTTATAGTATCATTCGATTAACCTTTATTTCTAATTTATTATTCTTCATAGGATTAATGTTATTTATCAAATACTAGCCATTTCAGTATAAACTCTAAATATGTCCTTAATGTGGTTAATTCCTTAATTACTTATTTTTACAAATGTTCTTTTACCATTTATGCTTAAATACATAAATATTTATTTTATAGTCTTTAATTATCTAGAATATAATCAACATTTCTATGTTTTATTGTCATTAATTTTGAGTTAGAATTTATAATAATTATATATGTATATCTACTTTATCTTATTAAACCATATATCCTCTTTCTCTAATAAAATTTATTTCATTCAATTCCATGTTAAAAGATCGTTCATATACAATTTTTGGATTAAAATTCAAATTACTTTATATTTTGGTCATTGTATTTTACTCTTTCCTTGGCATTAGGAATATATTCTACCATTCTCATTTTAATTACTTAGACTCCACTTATTTAAAATAATTAATGTAAGTGAATTATATCATATAATTAATTTCATAAATTCTCATCGTCTCTATTTAATTGACTCCCAATCAAGCACAAATTATATCTCTATGCATTTAACATAATTTGGCTAAATTATATTTAAATCATATATGTCTCCATACTTCTTAATTTCACTTATCTCTTACTTAAAGTTATAATTCCTTAATTAAGTATGTATGATAGATTCAATTCTATTTTTATTTAATTAACTACTTTAGTTCCTCATTCTTTCTTCTCCTTGTATTATAGGTTCTTACTTACACTTTTGTATAATCAATTAGTAACTTTATCATTATTTGTACAAACCTATTATTCCTTTAAACTTACTTATTTTGTTATAATTAATTTATTTCTCTTCTTAATTAAGGTTTATATATATTTATCATGTTAGCTTGAATATATTTCTATACATTTTGAAATACTCATATGTCCAAGTCCTAAATATTTATTTCAATTATTCATTTTCCAACATAAAATTCTTTATCTATCATTAAAATTTACTTACATTTAATTAACTATAAAATAACTAATATTACTTAATATCAATTTTGACCATATTTACCCTCTTGTCTGAATTATTCTATTTCAATATTCTATCCACCCTAACATAATTCTATCAAGTCATGACTATATTTAATTATTCAAACCATGCAAACAATATACATCATATACCAAAAATCCATAAAATTCCATAGTTAATGCAAATTCATGATAATTTAATTTTTCTTCTCTTTTTCCTTATTTTACATACTTCTAAACATCCTAACATGAATCTCATAATATTTCCATCCATAAAATTCATTCATCCCAAGCAATATTCTTCCACCATGTTTCATGTATATACCTTAAACACATATAAACCATAGTTTAGAATACTTATACCTATCAACCTTAAGTCTATTTTCGCTTTATTTTCTCACCTTCAAGCTCACTTCATCACCATTTCCTCTCATCCTTCACTAATTTGATCATAGATTTTCTCACATAAGATCATAAAAAAATATTATTACATACCATAAATATATCCTACACTTCACATAATCTCATAAAAATTACTTCGTTTGAGATCAACTTACCCACATTGGTGTCATAAAAGTACCCATCTTCCATCACTAAGGCCTAAAATATTAGGTTGTATTATTAAGTGATTATTTGGCAAAATTAAGTTGTGGAAATTGTGGAGAAAGGGGAATGATGAATTTCAACCATGAAGGGGTTAAGAGGGCTAGTCTTCACTGAAACTAAAGTGAATTATTTATTATTTTTTGGACTTTTATAAATTGAGTGGATGGCTAGGATCAAAAGTCAACATATACACATGGATGGCTAAGATTCATCTATATGTATATGCATTAAAAATATCATTTAATTAATTACACCTCATCACCTCCCTTTTTTAACATGGATAGCCATGATTTCCCCACACCTCCACTTGATCCAAAGCCTAAAAATGCTCTCGACACATTTATTTGTCATTTTCTTTACACATATATACACATTTAATTGAATTTATTTTATTAAATTTTTTTCTCATAGTTCACATCTTTAGAAAATTCCAACACTATAATTTTTGGATTCCTTATAATTTGTTACCATTAAGGTGTGCCACTTCAAAAATTTTCTGAGCAAGTTTTTGAATTTTTTCATTTAACTCTAATCAATTAACTATTTGCTGTCAGCCATAAATTTAGATTTTGTTTTTGACTTTTAAACTCATATATGACCTCAAATACTCCTCAAATTTCACCATAATGCCTCTTATAATTAAAATAAAATTTTGGTCAGGTTAGCTCCATTTGGCCTAGGGCATGATTCACTGCCCAGTCGCACTATTCACTGGGGCCCACTATCGAACCTTGTTTTTCATGTATTTTCCCATCCTTACTAGGCCACACATCACTTCATTATTACTCTTATGTGTCTCTCTCCTTATTTTTGACTCAAAATTATGAATTTCCCATTTTGCCCCATGCGTTTCTATGAAATTACTATTTAGCCCTTCGATCATTTTTCGCTCTATAGTTCACATTAACTAACTCTACACAATTCGTACATCTATTTTATTCACCACCATTTCTTTAAATTCCAATTATATCCTCACAAAAATTAGACCAGAAGTCAGTGTGTGACAATCCTTCCCTTATTAAGAAATTTTGTCCTCGAAATTTTATTACCATACTTCCCTTTTATGCTTTCCACAGGAGACCATATAACATGCACATCCAATTCTTACAGTCTTTCTTGTTATTCTCATTATATGATATGCTTGCTATTACTAACTGAGCCACCTTTGATAATGTAAACCCATCATACTTTCATGGCAATTGTTCTAATTATAAGTCCTTATCCACCAATCATTCATTCTTAATCATTTTGGCAATTCTCTATTTTTAGTCTTACCATAACTAGTCTCATATATATATTTCAGAGTTTAATCTTTCTCTTTGCCCTACTTTATCGTTAGACATCCTATTTTTATACCCATTTTCAATCATCATATATGAAGATCTCCTTCTAAAAATCCATTCTTCACTAGCACAATGCTTAATCTAGAAACTTCTATTATATAAGTATGTCTTGTTAATTTCCCATTACAATTAAGGTAATATGCATTTAGATGTGGATGGATCATAATCATGCATATGCAATAATGTCAATAAATGATTATAATATATCATGATCATGCATATTTCTATGGTGGTAGTGACATGAAACCATGTATAACCCAATCCCTATACGTCATCTTTATTAAGGTAGACGTTGATGTCAATGAAAATTGACAAGTACATTAGGAGTGTCAACTCCTGTATCCTTAAATATCATTGTTTCACATGATGTCTGATCCCATCTTACTTGTATTCCTTGATAATGTGTTCCTTTAGACTTTATAATAGGACTTTCAATTCTACTTCTAAGGTTTCCACAATATTATAACATCTCTATTCTGAACCAAATATTAGCTTTAAACATCTCCTAGGTTGTTTTTTCCTATATAACTTTTATACTATTTCTATTTTTTTTATATTTCCTCGGATTTTGCTATGTTTACTCTTTTTACAATTCGTCTCTTATCAATTAATTTCTATACCCTATTTAATATTGTATTAACATATAATTCTTGATCATAGCAATACTTCTAAGTATTATATTTTTAGGCTTATAGGTTTATTCCTTTTTCTCCTAGCCTTGCATATCTTACAGCTTTATACTATGTCCTCATGTTCACATTTATCTCACATCACTCTATTCACTCCAGTTTTATGTGCTTCCTTTTAGGTTTTCTTAAATCTTTTTTTACATATAATTTCCCTAATGGAGTTTCAATGTAATCATCTTTGTATATTCTACAGTCCATCCTCTTTACTATTTTTAGTTGTTTAGCTTCTAATTAAAATTCCATTTTATTTCTTATTATTAATTAATTTCTTAATGACTATCATTTTTTGTAATTTCTCTATATTTTGTTATCATTCTTACAACTTATTATTCACTTTATGGTCAATTTTTCCATATCATAATCTATTACTCTCATTCACTTGCTTCATTCTTTTTTATTTTCATATCATTTCATCTTTATTATTACCTATCTCTATTTATAATATTCTAACTCTATAACCTTTTATGTTCATTTATATATCATTGATTATTTTATGTGTTGAACATGTACTTGTGTTCTTCATAATATTTCTAGATCGATAAGCAAGTAGACCTTTATCAATGTCCCAGTAGATATATCAATATGTATTGTATGTGTGCGAACACATTCCATACATATATAGTCAAATGCAATCCTTTCACACCCAAAACTACCTAAACCTGCTCTTATACCACTAAGTGTGACACCTCCTACCTGATTTGTTACTAAACTAGGCAATAGATGCCACTTCCTAGAAGGTCACCCATATCAATCTTACCCTTGCCCATAGCTCAATTAACTTGTTAAGATAAGTTATTATATTTATTAATCAAGTAATATATTAGTTAGTTCTAGGATCAAACCCCTGCATATTTATTATGATCATAATAAGCTATGTTACGATAGGTGTAGCCATCGAGGACTAAAATGCGAACCTTTTCACAAGTTTAGATCTCGACATCCTACATTTAAAAATTTATTTCTCGAATTTGGGCCTCGAATGATAATAACAATGATAATCAAAATAATAATGATATTATAGTATCAATGATGCTAAAAATATCAATGACGATAATAATAAAAATAATTGTAATGATAATGATAATAATAATAATAACAATAATGATAATGATGGTATGAAGGATAATTATAATAATAACAACAATAAAAATAACAGCAGCAACAACTGTAATTGAGGATAGAAGTTCAAGCTAAATGACTACAATATCAATGACTTAATAGCCAGATAAAGTTAATGTATTCATTTAAAGAAACTAATTAGATGCTTTACTTCATATGTGTGTGGTACATAATTTTTGAGGTAAGGCTTATTTATGATTTAGCTATTTCATATCTCTACATGATTCATGTGTATGTGGCACAATGCATTTTTTTTGTTAAATTCACCACTAAGCATATGCTTAGTGTGTTGGTGTTTTTGATCCGCATGTAGTATATGGTAAAATCAAGCTCAGCGTCAAATAGCTGTGTAATAGTCTAAACTTTGAATGGGTATATTCTTGTATTAATGGAACTCATGTATAGAGAAAGGGATGGGCATAGTTATCTACATGTAATCTATTATGAATGTAAAGATTGTAAGAAGTTATGTAAAAGTAAAAGCATGTGTAATATAAGCCTTATGTATGCATGAGATGTGGAATGTGTGCAACATAGTCTATGTGTGTGTTCTAAAGGATCAAAAGGATCTAAGATGATGTGATGATAATGAGAAATGTTATAGAAGTGTTTTTATGCAGGTTTAAAATTTTTTAGATTTTCCCGTGACAGTCATTGTGCTATCAGATTTTTGATAAAATATAACTCATAACCGATTTGATAAAGGAAGCTCATAAGTGCATCCAACAAGTTTAATTTACATGTTTACAAAAGTAGTTTTAAGAAGATAAGATATTAACATGATATCTCTTATTTGGTTATGGTTGTGGATTGAGGGAGGGACATCACATTAAGTGGTATTAGAGTAGGTTTAGGCATTCCTAGGCATAGAGTTACATGAGTGCCATACAGGCTAGGATTATATATCATGTAAAGCTACACTATATGAGGTTGGTAATGATTTCTTTTATAGTAATCAAGATCAGTGAGTACACTTTACTATGTGAGGAAAAATAGGTCGCAATTCATATGCTAATGACAATCCATGAACCTAATAGTTCAGAGGCTTCGGTGTCTAGTGATGTGCCATAACCAGCTCCTATAAAAGCTTAACTAGCATTACTGCAATAGATTATAGACATGTTTAGATAGATGTCTACTACAATTGCTCCACCATAACAATAACCAGCAATTGAACACCCTCTATAACCCTAGGAATTATAGGAAACCTATCTAGAAAGGTAAAGAAAATAGCAGTATTAGACTTTGTAGGAATATCGAAGGATAATGTAGTGAAAGTAAAGTACCTGTTGGAGTGAATTAAAAAAATCCTATAGCAGCTATAGTGTACCCCAGAAGAGAACCTGATAGGTGCCACCTCTCTACTACAAAGAGAGGTTTCCATTCGTAAGGGACAATAGCTAAATGTAAAGCTACTACAGATTTGACTTCAATGTTCTTTCTTTAGGTGTTCAAAAAGAGATATGTTTTCAAAGAGTTACTTTGGAAATTTTAGGTCCGAAATAAGGATGGAGATCTATATATAAGTATGAGAAGGACTTTGTCCAGCTGAGTAGATATCAAAGGAATTCATTCTTACAGAGGAAGAATGGTGTAAGAGGTTTGAAAATGGCATCAATATTAGGATCCGATGCAAATTGGTACTTTAAAGATCAAAGAAATTAGCCCTTAGTGTCTGCAACATATGTAATGGAAGGAATGCTAAAAGAAAGGAGTGAGATTTTCTTAAAGAAGTTACCTTTCTTAGTAGGGTAAACAAGTTCAACCCTAGATGTAGAAAAGAAACAGAAGGAGAGTTAAGCCCCATAGTAGTCTTAGAGATAAGGCTAGACATGGAGAACAGACCAAGGTTCTTAGTTTTGACTTAAAAAATAACAAGCTACTAGTGCACCTATGTCTATAGCAAGGGGTGTACCAGTAGTCTATGAGACTTGAGAAAATAGACATAGGGGAGTGTATTGAAAGATAAGCATGGTGAATACTTTATATGCTGCACTAAGCATCACTCCTAGATAGACTATTCCAAGAAGCAAGAAAATGTCACTCATCTTTAAGCTTCTTCATTCACAGTTGCCATAAGCCAAAGGAAGAAAAAAAGGTGACAAGACTGGTACTAGTTAAAAGTAGAGATCTTAAGCTAGAACACCTATATGGTAGTATGCTACTAGGGCTAAAGAGGAAGTTGAAGCATCAAACATGATAACAGATACATTCTCTTTATTTAGGTTACCAACTTTAGCTTTCATTGACCCAGGATCCACACACTCATATAATTACACTGAATAAGCATGAGATAGAGGGTAAAACCTATGAGCCTAGACATTATGGTTTTCAATCTAATTGGACAACATATGATAGTTAATAGAATGTATAGAGATTGCCTTTAGTGGTTCAAAAACATGTATTTCCTTTAGATCTCATTGAGCTCCCATTCAATAAGTTCAAAACTATCTTGGGAATCAATTGGCTATCTAAACATAGAGTTATAATGGACTATAAACAAATGAGACTTACACTAAAGAAAGTTGATAAGAGTTAGGTGACAGTGGTTGGTGAATGAAATTCATTATCTAATGTCATTTTGATAGTGACAATATGGTGGTTGATACGAAAAGGGTGTGAAACATACTTTGCTCAAGTGGTTGATAATACTAAGATAGATTTGTACCTCAATAAGATACTATGGTATTAGTTTTTCCTAATGTATTTCTGAATGAGATGCTTGGATTACGGCCAAGGCTTAAGATTGATTGAGATTGAAGTGTACTTTGGCACAACACTTGTCTCAATAACACCATACCTTCTTGCACCTATAAAATTTGAAAAAAAAAATAGAAGGTACAGTTCAAAGATTTTCAAGACAAAGGCTTTACTAGACTGAGTGTCTCACCATAGGAAGCATTGGTATTATTTGTGAAAAAGAAGGATGGATCATTTCAATTGTGCATTAATAACAAGCAATTGTATAAGATGACCATCATGAATAAGTACCCATTATAAAGGATTAATGATCATTTTGATCAATTGTAAAGAGCTAGAATATTTTAAAAGATTGACATGAGATCAGGGTACATCTAGTTAAGAATTAAGGAGTCAGATATTTTGAAGATGGCTTTTTATACAAGATATAAACATTTTGAATTTTTAGTAATTCGAACCATACCTAGATAAGTTTGTTGTGGTTCTTATTAATAATATCTTAGTGTACTCAATGATAATAAGGAACATAAGTAACATTTGAGATTACTTTTGCAAACTTTGAGGGGGAAATAATTGTGTACCAAGTTGAGCAAATATGAGTCTAGTTGAGTGAAGTGGCATTCCTATGATTACTGCCTTGGCTGACAACAATAGTGTAGTCTCAAAAAAGATCAAAGCAATATTATAGGGGAAACCTCCTAGAAATGTAATAGAGATTTAGAGTTTCTTGGAATTGGATAGATATTATAGGAGGTTTTTCATAGGGTTCTCCATAATTGTTACTCTTGTGACACATTTGATATGAAAGGACATAAAATTTGAGTAGGATGATAAGTGGTTAGTAAGATTTAAGAAGCTAAAGACTATGTTGTCTAAAGCTTCAGTCCTTACCTAGCCCAAGTTAGGGAAGGAATTTATGATATACAGTGCTTCATCATGTAATAAACTTAGATGTGTAATGATGCAAGATGGAATGGTAATAGCATGAGCCTAGCCATAGCTAAAACCACATGAATGGAACTACTAGATACATGATAAAGAATTGGCTACTATTATTTTTACCCTAAAGGTATAGAGACAATATATGTATGGTTAAAAATGCTACATCTTTACAGACCACAAGAGTTTGAAATACCTCCTCACACTAAAGGAATTGAATTTGAGATAATGGTAGTAGGTGGAATGGATAAAAGTCAATAACTATTTGATTGATTACCAATCAAGGAAAGCCAATGTGCTAGAATATGCTTTAACCATGAAGTTCATAGTGACAATGAAAGTAATGAATAACATGTATCAATACACAGATGATAATGCAAGCCTAGATGAATTGTATATGAAGCCTAATCTAATTTAAAAGTTAAAGGCAATGCCAACTCAAAACAACCATCTTATGCAAATAATAAGTCAAGTCAAAGAGGGGAAGACTAGGGAATTTGAGAGCAAGATAAATAGGTGTTTGTATCATCATGATAGGTTATGTAATAGAGATAGAAAGGATCCGAATGTAGATCTTACAGAAGGCATATAATACTCCTTATGCAATGCATATTAGAAGCATGAAGATGTATCTTAACTTGAAACAACACTATTAATGGCCATGGATAAAGTGAGTTATAGTTGACTATGTAGCCCGATGACTCATATGCCAACAGTTGAAAGTGGAACATTAAATTCCTTTCAGATTGCTTTATCCCATAGTAATTTAAAAATGGAAGTGACAAAGAGTCACTATAAAATTTGTGATGGGATTACCTATGACTCAAAGTAGATGCAATATGGTTTAGGTGATTATGGATTAATTAACTAAGATAACACTCTTTATTTAGGTTAGAATGGATTACTATATTGAGAAACTAGCATAATTTTATATCAATGAGATTGTGTGATTACACCATGGGCTATTTTGTATTATATATTTTTAGAATCCAAGGTTTGCATCTATATTCTAAAAGAAGTTATATGATACTCTAGTTACCCATCTCACATTTAATGGATGGATAGACAATCTAAACAATTCATACAGATACTTAAAGACATGCAACGAAATGATGTCATAGAATTTAATGGAAGTTTCGGTCAGTATTAGCCTTTAGCTTTGTTTGCATACAATAATAGCCATCAAGCCAGTTTAGGCTTGGCTCTATATGAGGCATTGTATAGCCAAAAATGCAGGACACTAGTTCCCTAAAATGAGGTACATAAGAGCAAGCTAATAGGACCCGATTTAATAAAAAAATGCTGACGAGAAGGTTGAAGTTTTTTGAGAAAGACTAAAAGTTGCTTTAGATTGATATAAGTTATATGTAGACTTAAAACAATATGATGCTTGTGAGAAAGTGTACCTTAAAGTGTTACCATGGAAGAAAATGTTCTAGTTTGGTAAAAAAGGCAACTTGAGTCCAAGATTTATTAGTTCATATGAGATTATAGAGCATATAGGACTAATTGCTTATTGTTTTGCATTACCACTAGAATTACAGCAAATTCACAATTTATTCCATGTGTCTATGTTAAGGCGATACAAGTCTAATCCTTCTCATGTTATACTAATGGAAGCAATCCAAGTACAACTAGACTTGGCCTATGAAAAGGAACCAGTACAAGTTATAGCACATGAGGTTAAAGAGCTGAGGAGTTATGTGGTCTTGTTATTAAAAGTACTATAGAGGCATAACAAAAACTGTGAAAGACACTTGGAATAGTGAAAAACATATGAAGGTCTAGCATCCCTATTTATTTAGACCAAGTAATTTTGAGGATGAAATTATTTTAAGAGGGGAAGAACTATAATACCGATAATTTTTTATTTTATGAATAATACCTCCCAAACTATGATTAGGATGTCCTAAGACCTAGGGTGTACTAATGTTACTAAATAGAAGTATTGATTATAACATAATTATTGGTGAAATTTGGAATGAATAGAAGTCATTCAAGGGGGTTATAAGTGCAAGAAAAGTTTTTATTATAGTGTCATGGGAATGGTAACCAAATTTCATCTGAATGGCAAAATATTTTAAAAGTGCACAAAATAATCTAAAAATAGCATGACTTTATGGTCAAAAATTCTAACTAAGCTAATGGCATTGAGTTTGGAATTTTTTAACATCAAAAAGTAATTAAATGGAATTAATTAGAAAAATACTAGCATAAAATAAATGATTCCTCTCAAAAAAGTTATTATTTTTATGGGATATTAAAATTACATATTTTATTAATTAATGGTAGCAAAAGATGATTAAAATGACATATGTAGCTTTTAAAAATAATTTTTTATGAGTTCTGGTGTGGGTTTTAATAATGGCCATTAGATTGCCATGTTTTAACAAATCTAGCCCTCCATTTCATGCTTAAGGATAGACCCTAGGCCATCTAAAAAATCCATCTTCTTCATTTTCCCTTTTATTTTTTTATGCCACCTCCCTTTCTCCCCCTTCTTATCTTTTTCTTTTTTTTTAACACCATAATGCACCAAAATTCACTAATTTTCTATCTTAATATAATCTCTACCATTTCCTAATCCCAATTTATATGAAGGAAAAGCAAAAACAAGCATAAATTAGGAGAAATTCCTCCTTGGTGAATAATAATCTTTTTACATGTAAATGTTCACATTATTGGTTTTATATTTTTTTTGAAGTAGTAATTGATACCAAAATGATGAATGTATGTATAGATTTATGTTTGGATAATTATAGAATTTATTATGAATTTTCTAAGGTGAAAAATGGCTATGTTTGTAAAGAAAGAGAAAGAATTGATAGAAAAAGGCAAAACAAAAGATTAAGTGCTGAAATTAAAGTGCCTTTGAGTTAATAGTAAGTTAGTTTAATGGAAAATGAGTTGTATTCTATTTATTTGCTTATGTAAAGTTTGTGTGCATATGTATGGAATTGGTGGATTATATACATATATGTGTAATTATGTATAACAAATGCATGAGTGACGTAGTTGCATAGATATGAACATGTATATATTAAGAAAAGAATGAAAAATGATATGTGTCAGTGCGTGGACATAGTGGACAAATTGGTGTGGTAAGTGTGTGTATATGTGTACAAGTGAGTTTAATGGAAGTTAAGGCATGAGTAACCTTAAATGTATGCTATAACCATAGTTGAATTGGTAAATTGATGAGGAATGAATTGCATTTGTACATTGATTGAATGGCTAAATGACTCACTTTTAGGATGTGTATGGATGTAATTGAGTTCAGGTGCAATTCAAATGTTCTTAGTCTCACTTGGATGATATAAACTCAATTTAATTAAGGAAGCTAAAAGAAATGACATTGATATGGGAATTTAATTAATGGCTGAATGGCATATTGTAAGGGTTATGTAGTATGTTTATAACTTGATGACATTTAATGAGGTAGAAAATTATAATTAAGTAGAGAGAATGTTATGTTACATAATGGTGTATTGATTAGGGAAATTAAGACATATTGATGTTATGACTAAATGAGGACATGAACATATGATGTTATGGGTGGTGAAATATGAAATATTGAATGGAATTGGAATGAACAATTAAAGTGCATAGGAAAAAAATATGGCATTTGAATAAATTCATGTAATTTGAGTGAATTGGTAAGGTAAAAGCCTAAAATAATAAAATGCTTAGGCATAAGAAATTAACTAATTAAAAATTAAATTAAAGCCTATATTAGCTAGACCACTTAATAAATAGTTTCACTGGTCAACTAGAGAGTTAGTAGATGTTAGGACATTAGGTATCTCTTTTTATGACGAGTGCAACCATCTAGGTTCCAAATAAGGAACCCTTAGACATTTTATGATTGATGATTTATATGATGAGATATTAGATTAGGTGCAATTACTGTAAGATCTACTTAAGTCCCTACACACCTAGTTATGATTGACAAAGTTATGATGGTTGTAGCCATTGAGGTCCAAATTGTGCGCCCCTACACAACTTGTAAGACGGATGCAATTGTCGAGGTTTGAGAATTGAACCCCTGTATATTTATGATGATCATAAAAAGCTATGTTATGATGGGTGTAGCCATTGTGGTCCGAAATATAGGCCTTTGCATAAGCTTTGATCTATATCTTTAGTGTTTAAAAAGTAGTCTCTTGAATATGGGCCCAAAATGATAATAGTAATGATAATCATAATAATAATGATAGTATGGTAATAATGACACTAATAATAAC
>CANXYI010406702.1:0-13792 GCA_948208565.1 Hura crepitans | reverse complement strand
TATTTTTGTACTCTTTTTGTAATAATGATATGATGTAAATGTAATGACTAATAGTTAGTGTGCTCTTATGATCCCAAAGGGATGGGGTCTAATCTACATTTTGCAGCGGGTTTTTGTACTCAAATATTATAACTATTGATTTTGCTTTTCTACTTCTCGCATCTTGTGTGTTGATTTATGAGATTGCATGTGAAAATGTTGGTTATGGAGAGCTTGAAACTCATTGTGTTTTATGTTATGTTTAGAAGGAACCATTAGAGTTGGAAGTTAGTTTATTGATGTTATAGAAGTGTTTTTAAGCAGGTAAAAATTTGGGAAAGTGTCCCGGTTCAGCCGTTATGCTATCAAATTTTTGACATGATGACTCTAATACTTACCTCATTTTGCATGCCAAAAAGGTTTTTAATATTTTATTTCATTTTTAAGTCTAGAAATCTCTTCTTATACAAAAGTTTTAAAATTTAAGTGATTTTGGATAACGAAATTGGATATCGTTTTACATGCATACATCCCCCATTCAGGTCCGATGCACAGATCGGGCGGAGGGTGCCACAAAAGTAACCCATCACATGTACAAACTCAAAACATAAAGAAGCTAGCACCCAAAATGTGAGTTTTGTTGTATTTATATATGATGACACTAAGGTTATGAGTGAAAAGGTAGAGGTGGAGAGAGAAAAAAATGTTTTCACCAATATATGTGCTCTTATTAGTGTAGCTAATGATGTAGTGGCATTGGTGATTCATTAATAGGAAGTTCTATTTCAACAAGAGGTAGAGAAATGTGTGTTCTAATAAGAGATTTTGGAATTTAGTACAATGATGATGGTGTTAAACTAGAAAGAGTATAAATTAATGCTATTTTACATTTTCTAAGTGTTAAAATGCTTTGATTACTAGTTGAATTGATACAATTTTTCATTATCAAAGCATAGTGGTAATCAACTAAATAGAATTATCAAATAAGCTAAGACATTCGAGAATGTAGCAAAGATTAATGTTGATCTTGGTTTCAACCCTCATAGCCTTAAATGTTAAGGGAGAAAGGATGTAACTTTAAAATAGTTACAAGAAAAAGCTAATAGGAGAAAAGGTAGCATTTTAAGGGACCATCAACTCAAATTCCAATAATAGCAATTAGACTGTGCAAATTAGCACTGTGCCCAGAACTAAACTCAATGAAATGGCATTAGCAATCAAACTAATATTTAGCCACATTTTATTTTGGATATGTCATATAACACTTTTGGCTTTATCTTTTAGAACTTTGATATCATTAAGATGTTCAACACATCTGCAATTATATTTTTTTATCTTTGCAAATATTTTATTAGGAAATGTATCAGTTTATATGTATTTATGTCAAGTTGAATTTGTTTTTTCTATATTTTTTTATTCCATATTTAAGTTAAAAATGTGCATAACATTGAATTCCAATGAAGATATTGTTTTATTATATAATTAAGTTAATACAAATTCTAAGCTACAATCATCACCATTGATTGGTTTTAGCTTTCTATTTTTTTCTTTATCATGGATTTTAAATAGGATAAAATCTTACCATTGATTGGTGAAAAATTAAATTACAATATTAACGTTAGATAAATTTGCTAACATTTCTCAGACTCTTACGCTTGAATCACGTAAAAAATAATTGCTTATCCATGTCACCATATAGGTGCTAAGCATGTAATAAAAAAATTAAAGTTAAGAGTGCAAAACATAATCCTTGGAAGGTTTAGGGACCAATTCTATTATTTTATACAAGTTTAGGGGTAAATTTATGTATTAAGCCCTTGATGTTATTTTTTAACTTTATAAATGGAATGTTTGTTCTATCACATTTATTTCATCTTTATTTATAAGCATTTTCCTTATTAATACATTCATTGTATACCATGGTACTCAAAGAGGTAGGTTGAAAGATTAAAAAAAGGAGAAAGAAAATAAAATAAGAGAACAAATAAAATAAGAAAGAAAAATAACAAAATTATTAACTTAATCCATAAATAATATGGCAAGTCTCAAGGTATAAGACTTAATCTTTCTTCATAGTGCATGAGAAGTATCCCCAAAGGTGAGGAGAGATTAGAAATAGAATGAAAGGAAAAAAGAGAGAAAATAGAAAAAAAAAAGTAAAAGGAAAGAGGGTTTGGGATAGCAAAGCTTAATAGATAATAAGAATCAAATTACATCAAAGGCTAAAAGCCCAAAAGATTCTTTTGATGTTAAACACCCCTATCTACCTAAAATTCCAAATTCCTTTCTCTTTAATGAAATTTTTTAAAGAAAAGAAAAAGAAAAAGAATCCAAGTATCATTAATGGACTTCAAAAATTTAGCTCATTTTTTTCGAAATATCCAAGGGGTAAAAAATCCATCTTAATCACTAACATTCTCTTTAACCACAGCTATCCTCATTCATCATAAAATTCCCTCTTTAATCAATATGTGATGATTCCTGCTATGTTAATCATTCAAAAGTATGAGTCTAGGCAAAAGATAAGGAAAATTGAGAGAAAATAGTTAGTCAAAAAATATATGGTTTGGCTAATATTTGAATCGACAAGATAAGGAAATTTGATTTTAGTTAGTGCTGCTTATGTCCTTTATGAAATTTGAATTTAAGCCTAATCAGTCCAAAGAAAAGATAATGGATTTTAAGCTTGAACCCTAATGTGATCCACGATCAAGAAGTTAGAGAAGAAATATAGATAAGCTAAATACTTAAAAAAAGGATCTTGCTAGGTCAAAAATCTACAAGTCTAAGCAAAAGTTAGGCAATCCATTCTAGATCAAAAACCCATAGAGGGTGATCTAGGCAAAAATTAAAAGAGGAAAAAATATTAAGTTAAAAAAATTTGGAAAGACCAATGTGACACCCCTTACCCGATCCGATCGTCGGACCTAAATAAGGAGTGACACACAAACTGATATCTGAAGTTGTAAAAAATCATTATAATTTAAAAAATTATTTAAAAATCATTCTTACACTTTATAAAACTTTCAAAAATGTGAATTAAAAAAAATTGCTTTGTAGGTATACTATTAGGGTCCTCTTGTTGAAAATTCGATAGCATAACAGCTATTTGGGAATATTATCTAAAATAGTAACAAGTAAGAAAAATACACTTCTATATAAATCTAACATCACATCACAACTCTATGATCCTATCAATCACTCCAATCACATAATCTCAAACTCCATCAACAAACCACAATGAAGAGATACCATACAATAATAAAAACATCTATACATATTGAAATCTATTTTCAACCTTACTTTAAAAGAATTAGAAAACCATTTACAATACATGTTTAAGCCTATTCCCTTTAAACATTATACAAGTGCCTATACCACGATAGATCACATAATATATACAAGAATAAATAAAATACCAAAAGAATTCTTCTATTGATCTGCTTGTTAAAAATGAGAGGCCTTACTCTAATAATTTCTGTAACCTACACACCATAAACAATAATGTGCTAAGAAATACGTTTAGTGGTGTAATCAATAACATATATATATATATATATATATATATATATATATATATATATATATATATCCACATACATTAACACATTTATAATAGATACAACATAAGTAATAACATATATAGCACAATGAAAATATATACATGCATAAAAGTTAAATATCCTCAAATGATAATCATATTCAGTATGTGCATAAACCTTTTCATTTCAGTTAGTGCTACTTATGTCCAATAAATACATATATTAAATTTCTTAAGCCTTATTTTACATTTATTTTGCCCATAATTAAAAAACACCTACCTAAAACTAGATAATGGGACTACTCGACCGCAAAGGCCATAGTTATGCAGTAGCTACAAGGATCTTACAATGGTTGCACTTACCTAGTGTATGTATAGTGGTCCTTCTAAACCCTATGACTACTATACTAGAATAGGGTTGATAGTGGTCTTTCTTGACCCTACGACTGTTATACCAATTTGGGTGTATATGTAATGGCTCTTTTAGACCTTTCAGCAGCTGTACCAACCTTAAGATATATATAATGGCTCTATTGGACCCTAAAACTATTGTACCATTCGACAAGTATCAAGGCACCCTAGTAGCTACTATACATCCTTTGTTGATTAGTTAACCTATCCAATCTAGGTTATCAAATCATATGGGCTATCACCAGTGTATAATTATGTTTCACCTTCTTAAAGTAATTTAAAGTGAGTTTTATCTTTAATTGAGTTAACACATAACCATAGGGGAAATTAGTGTTCTTTGACTATGTTAATCTACTTATATTACCACTCAAGCAATATAAACACATTGATTATCATATCAAGCATGTTCACCCATTTACATATAATTGACATCATCACAAGCATGTTACATTTTACAACACATTTTACCATTCTTTGCTCTTATAAGATTTTATTATCAAGCATTCACTTGTTGGGTTGCATAAAGCAACCTATAATTCCTACATCAGGCCATTCTTTCTTTTTCATATGACTTACCATAACATAAGCACTTCATGAATTTTATAAGGCAACACTTAAACTTTCCTCAATAGGCTATTCGACCATAACATGAATTTCATAACTTATCACTTACTTATGCCCATTTCATTTTACTCATTATGTAACACTTTATAATATACACAATCCACTTATTATCAACCTTTCATTCAACATGACATAAACCATATCACTTTTACAAGACATTAAAAAGCATGCAATTCTTTTTACATTTACTCATATAACATATTTTTAAGCATAATACTAACATAACATAATTAAAGTCATCATTTTAACTCATTTCTTCCACTTAACACATAACATAGGTTTCAACCAACCTCGCCAATGATCAATATCATACATTCTTACACTAACTTCTCAACCATAACTATTATCATATACATTCCATTATCACATAACCTATTACAATGCATATACATATATAGCATTATCAAAGTATGTTAAATAGGCCATTCGGCCACCACATGGCATATACATAAAACTTAAAAAAAAATTATTTCTAATATAAACTTAAGCAATGCTTAAACCTCATTAGACTATTTAACATCACTATAAATCCAAATTATACACATAACATATTTGCTCATAATAACACCAAAGCATCCTTATTAACCATTTAGCCATTACTTATTACATACTCAAAAATCACCAATTTTCCATCACACACACACACAATTAAACATTCTTACAATCTCATGCCACAAATTATAAACCATTCAACATTATTAACATTCATAAGGCATAATATATACATACATACTTTAAAGTAGGGATTTCAAATATGCAATATATATTATATTGATTACACTTACAAATATGTCTATTTACACCATAATGGCTTTCTTACACCTTTTTCTTGCATTTCCCTCTTCCTTGGTTATCTTTCTCTACATAACATAACATAAGCAAAATGTAAAAATCCATATAAAATCATAATATGCTTACAAACACAAAAACAACTTGATATATCTCTACTTGGGTTCATAAAGGACTTTAGAAAAACATGAAAATGTTTAGAAACTTACTAATTAAAAATGGGGTTATTATTCACTCAAGCTTCTATCTTTAAAAATCCTCTAACTTTTTTTGATTTCCTTGGAATTAAGAGTATTTAGAGGCCTAAGGGATAGAGAATTAGAGGTTAGATGTGAGAAAGAGAGGTTAAATTAAGGAATAAAAGAAGAAAAATAGATAAGGTACAATAACAGAAGCCATCGGCTTCTTGGAGGGGTAGAGGGAATAATATTATTGCAATATTGACCCAATTAAAAGGACTTTAACCTTTTTGTAGTCCTTTTACTTTAAGGGCTCCTATCCCTTCCCTTCTTAATCCAATGGCCCCTAATTAATCCATTATTCCTTCTTTCCTTTTTATGTTATTTCATCTCAATTAATCCCTCAATTAACATTCATTTTAACCTTCTAAAATTATTTAATTCATAACCTAAAATCCTCTACCAACCCATGCTTGAAAATCGAGATAAATTGATTAAAAACAACACTTTTATCTTTGCCTGATTTTCATAAAATATTTGATATTTAAAAATTCTATTTCTAATGCCATTGGGCTATTTGGAATATTTAAGTATTCAATTGTATCAATCCTGAGTGAATTTGAGCAAAAATAAAATATTTTACGGCTCATTTTTAACTAGGTCACTATTTACGTAACAGTGTCGTAAATCTTTACTTGTATTTTTAAGCATCTTAACGACTTCATTTTCATACCAAAATTTTCCTAAAATTATATTATGATTAATGCTTCTATCTAGTTATATTAGTGTAACTTAGCTTTTGAAAAATACTATTCACGTCTCAAGAAGTACTATTCATAACCATGAGATTTCTTGGCATTATATTTTTTCCCCTTTTAAAAAAAATTTTGTTCTCGAAATTACTTAGTTTAAATAGTTGTGGACACTGCTTTCCTATCTAAGCTTCACTTTCCCAAGTTACTTCTTCCATATTATGGTGTCTCTACAACACCTTCACTAAAGGCATTGTCTTATTCTGCAACTCCTTCACTTTTCAAGCTAAGATCTTGACTAGTTCTTCTTCATACGATAGATCTAGTTGTATCTCCACTTCTTTAGCTAATAAAACATGCAAAGGGTCTGATCTATATCTCTACAGCATTAAAACATGAAACACATCATAAATCTATTATAACTCTAGAGGTAAAGCCAATTTATAGGCTACTAGTCCCACACATTCAGTTTTTTCGTATGGGCCAATGAACCTTATACTTAACTTGCCCTTCTTACCGAACCTTAAAACCTTCTTCCAAAGAGATACCTTAAGAAATACTTTTTCTCCTACTTCATAGTAGATATTCCTTCACTTCAAGTCTACATAGGACTTTTATCTATCTAATGTTGCCTTTAATCAATCTCTAATAATTTATACTTTTTCTTTTGTATCCTTTATCAGATCTAATCCCATAATCTTGTTCTCATTTAACTCATTTTAGCATAAAAGAGTTTTGCACTTCCTTCTATACAAGGCTTTATAAGGAAGCATACCTAAACTTGCTTGATGACTATTATTATATGCAAACTCTACTAAGGAGAGGTAACATTCCTAGCTTTCTTTGAACTTGATAGCATAATTTCTCAATATATCCTCAAGCACCTAAATGACTCTTTTGAACTAACCATCCATTTGAATGCATGCTAAAGCTTAGTCAAGTACCCAAGGCATTATGAAGTTTCTTCCAAAACCTTAATGTGAACCTCAAGTCTCGATCAAATATGATAGAAGATGGTACTCCATGCAACCTCACTACCTCATTAATTTATAGTCGTATGAACTTCTTTAAGGTATAATCCATATTTTCTAGTATAAAGTGTGCCGACTTGGTCAATCTATCTCCTATTACCTAAATTGAATCACACTTATTCCTTATTATAGGTGGGCTAACTATAAAATTCATGGTGACTCTATTCCATTTCCATTCTGGTATTGCTATAGGATAAAGTAATCTAGATCGAACTTGATGCTTAGCCTTAACTTGATGACAAATAAGGCATTTAGCCATGAACTCCAGTACATCTTTCTTTATACCATACCACTAATAGGAAGACTTCAAATCCTGATACATCTTTGTGCTATTAAAATCATAGCATAAGGAGCATTATGAGCTTCCTGAGGAATTTGCTTCTTCACTTTTGCTAATCTAGCACACATAAATGGTCTTGATAATATAAGCAACCATCACTCTTAAGCTCATATTTTATGCCCTTCCCCTATTGAATCAAACTTATAACACTAGCTAACCACATCGAATATTATACTTTTTTTAGAAATTTGGCCTCAACTTACCTGTGTATTTCATCTTTTATCTTGTCTGCCTATTCTAGTCTCATCCTCTATAGCTTCTGCTTCACTGGTTTCACTTTTGGGTACGTATAAATGGCATGTTCTGCTATGTCATATGCAATTAAGATCTCTTTTGGATTTTCATCAGTACAGAGATTAAACAAGGTAGTATTGATTGAATTAATATCAAACAAGTTATGTGAGTCATGATTATCATTATGCATGATGCAGTTAAATGAGACATCACAAAAATAAGCAAAATCATTCATATTATTTACCAAGGAAATAAGGACATCATCATTGAAAAGTTGAGGTACATATAAATTATTAAAAGAACTTTCAGGCAAACTTTCTTCTTATATCTTTTTCTTCCCTTTATCTTGAAGCATAACGTCAGTTAGGATCTCTTTTTCACATCTGATTTCTATCTTAGTTAGGTTGATCATAATTTCCTCATCCTAAAAATCTGAAATGACTTTCACTGCATTAGTAGACTAATCGAATACATCATTGAAGATCTTGAATCCTAGCATAACCTATCCCTTAATGATAGGCAGCTCAGATTCCCCATAATAACTTACATTTCCTTCAGCCTAGACAAAGCTTTCTTCTAGGAGAGGGATATCTTTTCTTGTCTTTTTTAGTTCTGACATCTTTATTATGTATCCCAATCCCTTTCGATCCTTCTGTCCTTAAGGTTAAATGACTAAAATTAGACCTTTTGAATCATGTCCCAATCCGACTTTAGGCAGATAGTTCATCTTTTTTATCATGTTTACCACCTTAGGGTTTTCCTCTTCTTCTAAAAAATTCTAGCAATGTGGAAACTGTTGAAAGGCTGATTAGCTATTTCAAGCATTGATGCCTTATTCCCCCTCACAGCCCTAATTGTCACTATCTCACCATCATGGGGGATCTTGATCATCTAATACAGCATTGATGAAACTCCTCTCAGCTTGTGGAACCATAGCCTTCCCAAAAGTAAGGAGAAATTCACAGGAACATCGAGCACTATGAACTCCATATCATCCACGATCACCTCTATTTTAACTTTAACCTTAAAAGTCCCGTATGCTTGCCTCTTTGTGTTGTCATAAGCTATAATGGTAAGCTTGGACTAGGAGATCATCAAATCCTTAATTCCATACATTGTTACACCCTTAAGCAAGCATATATTAATCAACGACCTATCATCCACCATTATGTAGGCTGTGTGTTTACCGTTCACTTATGCTTTGATATACAAAGGATGATTATGATGATGGCCTTCGGGTGGTAAATCCGTATCAAAAAAATTGACTTTTGTCTCCTCCTCTCCTTTTACCATTGCCACCAGCTCGGATGGAAATATGTTAGTAGAAACAGCTGCCACTCATAAAGCTTTAACCACTTTCTGGCAATAAGAGGTGGATTATCGCAGCAAATCCCAAATTGAGATCTGTGCGGGAGTTTTCTTTAACTGTTTGATGATAATATCTTTTTCATTCTCTACTACCAAGGGAATTGGATCCCTTTCTACCTCTGGCACTACTCAGCCAGTATGAGTCGCTACTTTAGTTTTTGCTTCCTCATTCAACTTCGGTTTTAGATTAAAATCTACCCATGAGTCTTGAACTTGATCTTCCAACTGACTCTCACTATCCGTAGCCTATATGTCTATCATACATACTGAATTCTGATTCACCTCAGCACTTCTTCTCATAGCTAAATAATCATTCCCATATAAATCTCGGAGAACCTACCATTCTAAGAGACCTGAGTTAGCCATATTAATCGAAGGAAGAACTCTCATGTATATACCTTGGCTTTTTTACCTCTATTCTAGATCAAGTATTTGCCTTGAATCAATCAAACCTTGAATCTTATCTCTCAAAGTATGACAATTATCAGTATCATGACTGGTGTGCTGATGATATTAACAGTATAGATCTGTCCTATGATAAGATTGGCCCTCGCCTTTGGTAGGTTTAGGAGGCAAAGGCTGGAGCTTTCCCTCTTTTTGAAACTACTTCAAACACTAAGATAGCAGCTTGCCCAAATTTGAATAATGCCTCACAATAGCAGATACCTCAGCGGTTTACGCAAAACTAGCTCCACCTGCATTCCTATCTCCTTGATTCCTCTTATTACCAAACCCTACTAAACTCTTCTTTTGTTCATTATGCTCCTCTTCTATATCTATGGCTATGTCTTTCAAGGATTCTTAGTCCTTCAACCCCTTGGCCTTCAAGCTATCTTTCAAGTAAGGATTGGCATTCTTAATAAACAAGCGAATCTGATCTAATGTTTCTAACTTTTTCCTTATCTCTAGCACTCGAGACCTCCATCTTGATAAGTACTCAATGAAGGTCTCATTGGGTTTCTACCTAAGCAACTCGAGGTCTTTCATAGTGAACTCCATGTGTGTGCTGTAATCATATTGACTGATAAAAGTCTCTATGATCTTGCTCCAGTCTTTCTTCACTTTTCTTTCTAACCCATGGTACCAATTGGTAGCCTTTCCTTGCAACATTAAGCTGAAATATGCTACCTTCTATTTAGTACCGAGCTCAGTGCCTCTCATAATGGTGGTGTATTGCTTAATGTGAGCTCTAAGATCTGAAGTCCCATTAAACTTAGGTAATTCTAGCATTTTGAACTTAGAAGGTAAAACCTCCTTAGATTCCAAGGATAATTCCTCAGAATCTATCCCTTTTCTCATGGAAATAAGCCTAGCCATCGCTTCCATCTTCTCTTTCAACTTCTTCATTGGAGGATCCTTAAACTTTTAAAGAGTAAACACATCTTTGCAAAAATCATACTCTGGGTTGAAGTACTTAACATTCTTATCTTTAGCCCCAATGCCTATGGCTTACTTCCTTATATTGATTCCCTTTGAAGTAGCCACTATCTTTCCAGCATGTGTAAATGCTCTATTCTCATCATATGGTGGTAACCCAGCAATATAAGCCATCTCAGCAATTGCTCTATAAACCAAATCCATCATTCTCTTCTCAAACTCTTTAAATTTTTGATCCATCCTATTCTTAAAATTCAGAGCAGAGGAACTACATTCATCATGCCCTGCCATACTTGCCAAGCTGTAAGTGGTAGAAGTGAATTTTTATCTAACTATCTAACCATCTATCCCCTGTACCCAAGTAGCTTAAGGGTCTATGATGGCTGTAAGACAAAGGGTTAGTCGTGATGAAATGAGAATGCACGTGAATACATGAAATGCTTATACATGTCAATGTGTACAACGATAATCACAAGCAAGAACCTTTTAACTTTATTTCTTCCCACACATAAGGTCTCGTGCTCTTTCTTAGGAGGGCTTACCTATGAGACATCGGGGGCCCCAATAATTTTGAATAATGAATGATAGGTAGCTGAGCATTATTTCTCTCTCATAGAAAAGCGCATGTAAAATATTTGGCCTATACATGTTGGATATGTTCAATCGAATCAAAATGTAGGGTCTAGCCTATTCCAGTTAGAAAAGGCCTAATGGGTTCAACAACATTTCGAGATGATTAAGTCATATTTTACATATATTGGCCCACATAGCATACAATACATTGTTAACCAAAGTGCCTAAGGGAAATTGCTATTGGTCATTACATGGGTTGATGGTTTGGTCGAGCCAGTTATGGTCATCCAAGCATGGTCCCTCCACGATGGGTCTATCTCATCATAAGCATTTAACCGATCAGTTCACCATTTCATATACCTTAAAGGCACGAGGCTTGGATTTGATGCCACCTCTAACAATTTTCCAATTTGAGTGAAATTGGGTTAATGCTTCAAAATGACATCGGGGTATACAAAGGACGCCTAAATTATTCTAAGGCTCTAGCATGTAATGTAATTTTGAAAAGCAATAACATTCTAAATTCAAAATATGAAGTCCAATATTAAGTTAAGGTACTTTCAGAGTATGGTCTCATAGTGTCCCCAGTAGAGTCACCACTATTCGTATCCCTTTTGTTTTCCTAAGACTGATTAAACCAAAGTAGCTTAAGACTCAACTTAGGCCCGACTCCTCGAGTCTCAAAAAATGAGAAAGAGGCTAAAGGAATCTAGGGCTGTTCCTTTTTTATTATCCTAGGAGGTGCGAGTTAGGCACCACAAGGTAAGAGTTACCACCTGACAAAGTCGGGAAATACCTTGTAGGGCCAAAATTAGAGCAATTTAGAACCCTACTCTTATTTATACCTCAAATTAATATGAAAATTCATTTTGAATTTATGATACTATTCCTTTTCTCAAGTGATATTTTTGCAATTTAAGTAAATCACACATTCATGTAGAAAAAATTACAGAAAAATAAATGCATGCTCAGAATTGAAATAACATACATGAAATCGGGTAATTGATTATTTCAAGAACTTTAGTTCTCGCATGCCAATTTTAGAAAATAGATTTTATTGTAATGGCTTTTTATTAAAATCGAACGATGTGTTTGAGAACTTTGATTCTCGTATACTAATTTGGGAAAACAAATTTTATGGTGATGATTTTTATTTGGGAAAATGGCTTGAGAACTTTGGTTCTCAAGTGTCAATTTGGAAAATTGAATTTTCTTATGGTGACTTTTATTTGGAAGAATGGCTTGAGAACTTTGGTTCTCAAATATCAATTTAAAAAAATGAATTTTATTATGGTGACTTTTATTTGGAAAAACGGTTTGGGAACTTTAGTTCTCAAATGTCAATTTGGAAAATAAATGTTATTGTTATAAATTTTATTAAGAAAGAATAAAAATTTATTTTATTAGCAAAACATCAAATTATTGGGTAAAAATACGATTTTTTACTATTATTTCTTTTTAATGTGTAAAATCATTTTTCTACCTAATTCGATGTCCATGGAATATTTCGATATTGAAATCAGGTGTGTCATACATAAATCAGGTAATGAATTTAATTTGAGGACTTTGGTTCTCACATGTTAATTTTTAGGAAATAATTTTATAGTGACTTTTATTAAGAAAAATCAGACCTATTTTATTATTAATAAAACACCAATTAATTAAATAAAAAGATTTTGGTTATTTTTTCGATTGCATGAAAAATCATTTTCCTAATTATTACAGCATTCACAAAATATACAGAAAAATAATTCGAACGAAAAAATAAAATACAAGGCAATTACCTAAAATACAATATAACCGAATAAAAAATAAAAATTACATTTTGGAATGCCTAAAATAGAATCTAACAAATAATAGGCAATAATAACAACAATGAGCCCCCAAATAATCAGATTACTTGCATCACAATAGCAAAAATAATATATTAGCATGCGAATGAAAAAATAAAAAAAATGGATAGAAATTAAATAAAAATAAACAATCACAAAAATACAAAATATTATTCAAATAAATTACCACATCTAACTAGTAGATAGATAATGCAAAAAGAAAAATAAAATCAACCTAAACGACAAAAAATAATATTTTTGATGCGAAGCAAAAATAAAAAGACAGATAGAAATTAAATAAAATAAACAGTCACAAAAATATAAAATATGGCCCAAATAAATTACCACATCTAACTAGTAGATGGATAATGCAAAAAGAAAAATAAAATCAGCCCAAATGACCAAAAATAATATTTTTGATGCGAAGCAAAAATCAAAGTACGAACAGAAACTAAAGGAAAATAAATTGTCTCATAAATACAAAAATATGGCACAAATAATTTACCACATCTCACTAGTAGATGGATAAAATGCAAAAAGAAAAATAAAAAATAGATGAAAAATGGGTTGGTCAAGACACCGTTATATTTGCCTTCAGAAAGATCTCGACCCCGATTGAAAGCAGTACTTGAATCTTGGAAAAAAAACTCAAAAAAATGGAGTTAGAAGAGTATTTTTGTGTTTTTTTTGCAATTTCTCTCTCTAGAATATTTTCTCTCTCTTTAAATTGACCAACCTTGGCTTAAAATGACTAAATTGGTT
>CANXYI010406645.1:0-11209 GCA_948208565.1 Hura crepitans | reverse complement strand
TTTAGAGTCCACTAAAATACCATCTATAAACACCACCACCACTCATCTACATAAGATTGAAAGGCTACATTCATTTAGTTACATAAAAATTGTTGGGAGATTGGTGCATCCCTAATTGCACCATAAAAAACTCAAAATGCCGCACGGGGTTCTTAAAGCAGTTTTAGAAACATCAGCTTCCTTAATCCTTAGCTAATAGTATCTAGATCTTAGATCAATTTTAAGAGATATACCAGCCCCTCTCAAATGATCAAGGAGATCATTCATCCGAATAGGGGATGCTTATTCTTCATAGTCACTCTACTCAGCTACCTATAAAGCAATGCATAACCAGAGCGACCTATCTTTCCTTTTTAATGGATAACATAGGCACTCCCCAAAGAGATATTAGGTTTAATAAAACCTTTATCACATAGCTCTTGCAGCTATAATCTCAGTTCTTTTATTTCAATAGATGCCACTCTATAAGGAACAATAAGTACTAGAGCAATATCAAGATACACCTTCATTTCAACTCATATTCCCTCTGAGGTAGGAAGCCTGGTAGCTCATAAGGAATACATAAAAAACTTAGCTACAATTAGAATATATGCCAGATCAGAGTTAAAACATTTAAATCAATAGCATAGGCCAAACATGCCTTACCCCTTTTGAAGGAGTTATTATATTCTTAATAGCAAAGATAAGATTGTCTAGAAGGTTTATCTCACCATCCATTGTCACTATCAGTCCTTGTATAATTTAGAGGGTTAACTTTCTATGTTTACAATCAGTCATAGCTTGGTACTTAACAAGCTAATTCATTCTAGGATTACATTAAACTCATTGGGATGCAACTTGGTCAAATTAGCAACAAATTATGCCTTGAATCACCAGAGGGCCTCTCTTATGCACCCTATTCACAATCACACATTGCCCTATAGGGTTACTAACTCTGATGTTTGCATCAATATGCTTAGGCTTTATCTGCCTATTCTGTGTTTGTGCAGTGTATACACATGAGGGCATTAAATCAGGGTCTATCAAAGGTAAGACTATAACATTAGATAAACACCATGCCAATTATACCATTTAGTGTTGTAGCCTCTTCTCTAGTTCTCACTAAACACTGCCTGGCTAAAGCACAAGTCTTAATTCTATTACCCTAACTAGCACTAGACTGCTCTCTTTTAATCTACCTTTGACCCCTACTTTGGGGTGCAACATTAGGTATTTGTGTCTGAGCACCCTCTACCTATCCTTAAGGACACTCGATCTGCAGTGGTCTTTAACACCACAATAGAGACATTCTCCTCTCGTGCCTTCTCTACACTACACCTAGTGCCTCTTCTGACAAATGACCCATATGGAAGGTTCACTCTAGTTACCCCCTATACAAGGAGTACTATCGACCTGAAAAGGCAATTGAGGTCTACTAGTAAAAACTTGCCTCAACATCTAGGTCTGTGTCTATCTCTATCCCTGGTACCCCATCTAAGACTGGGTTTTAGGCTAAGACTAGGCCTATAACTAACCCTCTCTCCTCATCTTACCATCCTACCACTACATTGGACTGTCCCATAGTGCATTGCTCTTTCTCTAAAAGAGGTCTCTTCTTCCTAATACCATTTCCTCCTTGCCATGTGCAACTAGTACTAGTATTGTAAAATCCCTCTTTCTCAGGTTTAGTTGTCTGTATCCTTAATCTTACACTTAATCCTATCAAGAATCTCTTATATTCTATATATATATATATATCATTGAAAATAATCTCCTCACATACTTTAGGAATTGGGTAAGATCTTTTCATGTACTAGGATAGGGGTTACTCCTGCTTGCTATCAGTCAGTCACTTATGACTCTGGCTGCTGAGTAGCATTACTGGGTTTAGGTGCTGATTCATAACCTACTCATGGTATAACTATAGTTACAAAAACAATTGGTTCCTTAGTCCCTCCTTCAAATAGCTTGAGAAATCATTTTTGTATTACATAAGACTTTTTCCTCTCAGCCTTGAGCAGCATAACAATTCAGAGGAATTTCAAACATAGACATTTACACCTATGTACTTAGCCTAAAAATATTAACCTTCACTCTGATACCACAAAATGTGACACCCCCTACTAGATTCCTTAAGAAACCTAATAAGCGGTGCACTTTTCGCCAGGTCACCCGTCCTAAAATTTCCACCATGTTCATTCATTTAACTTTTACTTATACTGTACTAGACAACTCCATCTAATTTTAAATTCATTTAGGTTGGTTCTTACAATCCACTTTAATTCATATTATCATCTTTCAACCATTATAGAAAGAATCTAACACAATCTGGTAACATCAGCACAATAGCTGCCCTGGTCATTATCCTAAAATTCATATCCACCTGTAAAACACTTTAATATTATATATCACATCTCCTAGACCCTTCTAGTCCCCCAGTTATCATCTTATCAACATTATCTAACATATAGCAATCATAGGCCTCAAGCCATAATAAAAAAAACATACAAAGCCTCAAGCTCACAAGCATCCATATAGATAATATATATATATATATATGAAAGAAACATCATAGGATTAATTACAGAATAACCCATTTTATATAGATACTACCTTGTATTCCTTATAAACATCACACCTATATTTCCCACCTAAGTACATAGAGTGCAAAATCTACTCATTATACATGATCAACCTTCTATATACGACCTCTGAACTCCACTACATGCTTTACGAGGTGACATTCCTATTCTGGGTACCTATGCACCGAAATAGGTATGCTAAGTATAAAAATACTCAGTGGTGAATTCAATCATTAAAAACATGTCTAATAGTTAATTCATGCATTATACTTCTATCCTTATCTCATATTGATATCCCGGTTCAATTAAAGAAACTAGCATGAAAAATTATTATTTTACCCTTAAGGTTTTCCTGTCAATAATTATTCACTTACTTAATACTAGCCACATAATTTATGTATTTGATCATTAATAATTATTTAATGCATAAACTATGCCATTTTTAGCCTTCATTCACTATCAGTGGAAAAATTACAAAAATGCCCTTATCTCATGTTTCACTATCATGTGTGGATTTATTAATCTTGTTTAATTATTTTAACTGGCCTAACTTAGGAGACATCTCTGACAGACACTTGATCTAAAAGGAAAATAAACTGTTACAATGGGCCCCATTATAGTCCTATGTCGTTGCACCGATAGATGTGCCATAATGAAGATCAGGCATAGCCTTTCTAGACATAAATAATTAACATCAATATGTGTGACATAATGGTGATCAGCCTGTAGGCCTCTCTAGCCACAAATAAAGTCCCAACATCTGTGTGACATAATAGAGATCTGATTATAGGCCCCCTTAGCCACATATAATCACCATTAGGAATGTGACATAATGGAGATTAGCCTGTAGGCCTCCGTAGCCACAAATAATCATCATCAACTGTGTGACATAATAGAGATCAACTCATAGGCCTCTCTAGCCATAATGAACATCATTACCTGAACATCAAACATCTAGCAACTGTTAAATCCCTAAGTTGATCAGTCAAACTATTTAGTGAGTGTCTAACTAGTGGGCCATTTATCCTCAATCAGGGTCTATTTCCTTACTGATTAACTTTTTATAATATTATAATATTAAAAACAAACAATTATAATTTTTACATCTCAGTTGAAATTTAGCCCGGTCTAGTATAGCCACAAGTAGGTTGTATTGAGTGAATTTATCATGAAATAAAATTAAAGTACAATTGCCAATAATTAATATATATCATGCTAACTTTAATTTCCATAAATATATTATGATTCTGGGTCATTTATTATCTAAGGAATTATTGCCTCAAGTAATGGTTATTTTGGATAGTTATAGGTCATTATGACCAAGATTTAACTAGGCTTTTTAGGTTGGTTTCACTTTATTTTTTAGTTCTGCTTTCACCAGTTATTTTATGCAATCATAGGCCTAAAGTCCATCATAATCTAGGCCATAAGCAAGGCCAACATCTAGGCATTCATGCCATTACCAGAAGTCACATCATTCTAGCCATTATACACACCAATCTAGATATATAAATCATTCTTAAGTTATAGCCCTTAAAGGTAATTTCAAGTCAATTTACATACTAGATTTCAAGTCAATCCTTAAAGTCATTATTCATGCCATTCTTTGCCAATGTTACATGCCATTTAATGGTGTACATTAATTAAGTTCATGCCAAGATAACTTCAGCCATTTTAGCTCACATGAGTATATCATGGTAGGTATGTTTAATACATGTACATTTCATCTCTTTCATATCATGCATTTCCATAATGTTCATTACATAATTATTCATAAATCAATAACTTAATCACACTCACATATGTGCCTTTACCATTTCATGCCATTTAGAATACATATTACTAAGTTCATGTCACTTTAATGTCATGCATTAAATGTATATTACCTTGCATCACCTATAGGCACTAAACTTGCCCATATTTCATACTTGCCAAGCTTTCCCATACCATTATACCTTTTGGCCACTAAGGGGACTTATTGCCAATGCACATATTTTGACATTACTTATCACATATACACCTTACACATCCATAAATTAGCATTTATCCACATATATATACTTTATATTATGCATGCCATACTAATGTACAAGCCATTCATGCCATAACTACATGCACAATTCATACTAATTATGTATCTTCCTAGCAATTCTAAAGAGATACCCCAACATATCCATACATAAAGCCATTATTTTATACCTTACACATCATAAGCACACTTTAACAACATATACATCTCTCGACCATAAACAAAATTGGCATATACCTTAATTCTTTTCACATATCCATTATGAAATTTACATACCATCATGCCTAAAGCTTTAACCATTCAAGGAAAGCACTTATCCACACTCATTTATGAATCCAAACTATCACTACTCAAAGAGAAGCTACAATAATTTAGAGGGCTTGAAGTGAAAGACTGAATTCACTTACCTCTCTCACTTTGAAGATTCCATTTCTACTATGCTAAGGCTGCCTACCTTTATTTCTAGCCCCATAATGACTTTCTCCCTTGCTCTTCAAGCCCCTTCTTGCCCTAATTCACCTTAAACACAATTTACATACATCCCCATAGATGTTAAGCACCTCAAGGAACCATTTCTAGCCATGAAAGTTTAAGAAAAACCAAAAGGAAATCAAAGAACTCACCTTTGGTACCCTTATTGGACTGCTTTTGTCTAGAAAACTTTGGTGAATTTTAATTCATAGCTAAGAGCTCTTTTTGCCATAATTATTTTTTTGGAAGGTCATTACTTTCCTAACTTGAATTTAGAAATCCAGAGTTTGTAAGTTTGGCTGGAGGAAGAAGATGAAAGCCTCTCTCTAGCCAGTTGTGGTGTCACTTGTTGGACAGAAATAGAGAGAAAATTTTGGCTTTTATTTGGTGGAAAAATCCACTTAGCCACTCACCTTGCCATATGTCAAGGCCCTAGGCCACTTAACAAGTGCATGGGTGGGTCTATAGCCACCCGATCTATCTTGAAACAACTCAATTTTTTGGAAAATTTTGGAAATTCATCAAAATTCACATGGACCTTTAAAAATTACACTATTTGTTTTAAAATTCATATTTTAATCCCCTCTACCCACTCATAAATTTTTGTGGTCGAATTCCATCAATAGTGCAGTTTTCAAACTACCTTGATTTGTATGCCAACCTAAAAAATTACGAGAATTTACAAATGACCTCCAATTTTCAAAAATTCTTTCACTAGTGGACTTAGTGTAATTTTTGAGCTTTAAGGTTCACTATTTTCAGGTCTATTTGGGCACATCCCAAGTCAATCCCAACCCAAAAAAATTTTATTATACTGGGGGGTAGCTTACATTCTGAAATGAATCGTTAGTTTTGCTAAATTTTTAAATTTTGCTCTTTTCATCAGATTAAAGGCCTTCAATATTTCATTTCTATTGTTACTACCTCAATTTACATACAAGGGACTCGGCAGCCCATGCACACTTCTCGGACCTAGTAGGACTATTCACGAAGCCTTTGAGCACAGGCATTAGATTTTTTTCCATCAAATTCACCACATATACATACCATGGTACCCCTTAACCTATCATTTCCTAATAATATCCCTTGCTGCCATGACATACACCAATCTTGCAACCTAAGTTACCTCTCAGTCACCCATGAAAACCTCACTAAACCTTTCTTTTTTCATTATACACATATCATTCAATCCCATAACATACACCTCATTTATCATCACATATACTTAATTCACTTGCCATACCACACCATACGCACACCTATACCCTTTCAACCAAAGTAAGGCCATATCCTTACATCAATTTCTTTCATCAATTTATCACTTAAATCCTTTAAATCACACACAAATAACATGAATATAGGCTTAATTCACCATTATACACATGGTAAACCCTTAAACCCCTAATTCCATACAAGTTTTCTATCCAAATCACACATGAATTTAACATAGCATGTCTCAAATGCATTAGACTCACATACCTTTCTAAAAGGCAATGCCTTATTTACACTTTAAGCTTGTGAATTGCCTTGTTGCACTCCACCTTCTCTTTGGCTTACATACACATAGCAATGCCTTAGAAAAATCACCAAAAGTTCCTCAAGCCTCCAACCCAATATCTAAAGATATAGGCTTTCTTAGAATGAAGAAATCCTTTAAGAAATAAAATAAAAAGGGAAGAAAAACACTTACACTTGAAATTGGTTTTTTAGCCTCTCTTTTATGTACACTTTATATTCCTTAAATTTTCTTAAATTCTATGGATATTTATGGCCTTTAAAACCTTCAATGACTATTTGATGCCTAACTTAGGGGATTTTTGGTTATAATTATAGGTCAAATTAAGCTTAGGAAGCCATGGCAATAGAGGAGGGAGGGTGAGGATGGCATCAGGAGAAAAAGGAGGAAGAAAGGAGAAAGTAAAGGTAGGTGAGTGGTTTTTACCACATAGATTGCTTAGGTAGCATAATGGTCCTTATATAGTGGGGCCAGGTGGCTCGAGTGATGGTATGTGTCACCCGAGTGCCTAAAAAATGCTCGATTTTGGTAGAAACTTAAACAAATTTTAAAAATTCACTCGAACCTCTAAAAATTATGATGTCAATTTTAAAAATCCTCAACTACACCTATTTAAAGGCTTGTAAAATTTCACAACCAAATTCCCTCAGCATGACAGTTTACTAGCTACCTCGATTTATGTGTATAAAGAAAAATTAGCAAACAACCTCAAATTTTAAAAATTTCTTCACCAATGCACTCAAGGGAATTTTTGACCTTTAGTTTATGTTATTTTTAGGTCTGTCCGAGCATATCCTAGGTCATTCCTAACTCAAGTCCATCTGAGCTTACGGTCTACCAAATTTTGTCCTCAAATAATTTATTGGTTCTGTTAAATCTTTAAATTAAGTCATTTTCATCATTTTCAAGCCCCTCAAAGTTTCATGACTAGTATACCTTACTTCGAGCCTTATGAATGTGACCTAACACTCTTAGCACACTTTTTGAACCTTGAATGTACTATTCATGGAGTCTTGACTTACGAGCATTACAGTTCTTCCCCTCTTAAGAAATTTCATCCTCAAAATTACCAAAAGTAAATAGATGTGGATATTGACTTTGCATCTATTCCTTCAGTTCCCTTGTGGCTTCTTCTGTGTTATGATGCTTCTAGAGTACCTTAACCATAAGGATGGTCTTATTTCTCAACTGCTTCACTTCTTAAGCTAAAATTTATATTGGTTATTCATTATAGTTCAGGTCTGTCTGTACCTCAATATCCATCACTAGAACTATATGAGAAGGATCTAACCTATACCTTTTAAGAATTGAAACATGAAACATATCATGAATCTATTATAACTCAAATGGCAAGGCTAGCCTGTATGCTAGTGGTCTCACTCTTTTTGTAATCTTATATGGCTCAATAAATTTGGGACTCAACTTCTCATTTTTCCTAAATTTGAGCACTTTTTTCCATGGAGATACCTTTAAAAACACTCTATCACCCACTGTGTACTTAATATCCCTTCGTTTTAGGTCAGTATAGGATTTTTGTTTATCAGTTGCAATGTTCAATCTTTCCCTAACAACCTTAATATTCTCTTTTATATATCTAATTAGATCAACTCTTGAAATCTTGTTTTCCCCAACTTCACTCCAACATAAAGGAGTTTTACATCTTCTGCCATATAGTGCATCATAAGGTGCCATGCCCAAGCTAGCTTGATAGCTATTATTATATACAAATTCAGCTAAAGACTAGTACTAGTCCTAGTTGCCTTTAAATTCGATGGCATAGCTATGCAGCATATCTTCAAGAACTTGTATCACCCTTTTTGATTGTCTATCTATTTGAGGGTGAAAGGCTATATTTTAAGTCAATCTAGTGCCTAATGCCTAATGCAATTTCTTCCAAAACCTAGAAGTGAATCGAGGATCCCTATCTAAACTAATAGCCATGAGTCTGACAATCTCATCAATGTATAATTTAGCCAGTCTTTTAAGTGAGTAATCTATTTTGATAAGAACAAAGTGAGCTATTTTAGTCAGCCTATCAACAATCACCCACACAACATCACACTTATTCCTAGTAATAGGCAATTTGATTACAAAATCCATTGTAACCTTTTCCCACTTTCATTCTGGTATTACTATAGGATGTAGCAATTTAGAAGGAACCTGATGCTTAGCTTTTACCTACTGACACGTCAAACATCTAGCCACATACTCTGCTACATCTCTCTTCATACCTAACCACCAGTATTAAGACTTCAGATCTAAGTACATCTTCATACTACTAGGGTGCATAGAATAAGGAGCTTAATGTGCCTCCTTTAGTATCTATAACCTCAGGTCATCTGTTTTAGGTAATATAACCTACCTCGATAATACAGACATCCATCTTTACTTAATTCAAATCATATTGCCTTCCCCTCTTTAACTTTACCCATAAGTCATACCAATTATTTATCCTTACCTTATGCTTTCTTAATCTACTACCTCAAATCTAGTTTAATTTGAAGTTCAGCCAGGATAGCATCTTTCCCTATGTATTGTAGTCTAGCATTTATGGTTTTCAAAGTTACCATGAATTTCCTCCTTAAAGCATTTGCCACCACATTAGCTTTCCTTGGGTGGCAATCTATCAAACAATCATAATCTTTAATTAGCTCCAACCACCTTCTCTACCTCAAGTTTAATGCCCTCTGAGTAAGGAGATATTTCAAGCTCTTATGGTCTGTGTAGATATAACACTTCTCACCATATAGGTAATGCCTTTAAATTTTCAAAGCAAAAGCAATGGCAGCTAGCTCCAACTCATGAGTAAGGTAGTTCCTCTCTTGAGGTTTCAACTGTCTTGAAGCATAGGCTACCACTTTTCCTTCCCACATTAATACATAACCTAAGCCATTAAGTGAGGCATTACTAGACACAACAAAGTCCTTACCCTATTCAAGTTCAATCAAGATAAGAGCTTTTATCAACATTTTCTTCAGCTTGTCAAAACTTTCTTGAAATTTTGCATCCCACTTAAATGTCACATTCTTCCTAATCAATCTAGTCATAGATGCTGCAATTATAGAAAATCCTTTCATAAATCTTCTATAGTACCTGGCTAAACCCAAAAAACTCCATATCTCTATCACAATCCTCAGAGGTTCCCATTCTAATACTACCTTAACCTTATTAGGGTCTACTCTAATATCCTCCGCTAACACTACATATCCCAGAAAAGCCATTTCATTCAGCCATAATTCATATTTACTCAACTTGGAATATAATTATTTCTCTCTTAAGCCTATAGCATAACCTTAAGATATATTTCATATTCTTCTCTAGTCCTAGAATACACTAGGATATCATTAATGAACACCACAACAAACTAATCTAGGTATGGCTAAAACACTCTATTCATTAGATCCATAAAAGTTGCTAGGACATTAGTGAGCCCAAATGGCACCACTAAAAACTCATAATATCCATATCTGGTCCTAAAAGTAGTTTTAGGAATATTAGCTTCCTTTATTCTCAACTGATAGTATCCAGATCTAAAATCAATCTTAGAAAATACACCGGCACCTCTTAGCTGGTCAAAAAGATCATCTATTCTGGGTAAAGGATATTTATTCTTCATTGTCACTTTATTTAGCTGTCTATAATCAGTGCACAACCAAAGTGAGCCATTTTTCTTTTTTATAAACAAAACTAGGGCTGCCTAAGGTGAAGTATTGGGCTTAATACTTATCTAGTAAATCTTGCAGTTTCACCTTTAGTTCTTTCAACTTAATAGGTTCTATTTTATAGGGGGTAATAGTCACAAAACTTGTACCAAGATACACCTTAATCTCAAAATCAAGCTCTCTCTATAGAGGCAACCTTGGTAACTTATCAAGAAACACATCAAGAAATTTAGAAACTATTAGGATCTATTTAGGAATTGGGGTGGAAGTATTGGTGTCAATGACATGTGCTAGGTAGGCTTCACACCCTTTTCAAATGAGTTTTCTTGCTATAATAGTTGAGATGAGATTATCTAAAAGGTTTCTCTCACCCATAACTATCGCATCCTATCCTTCTATAGTCTGGAGGTTAGTTTCTTGTGTTTACAATCTACTACAACCCGATATTTAGACAACCAACCCATTCCCAAAATCACATCAAATTCATAGAAAGGTAACTCAATCAAATCCATAGGAAATAAACATTCTTGAATTACTAAGGGATATTGCTTATACACTCGGTTCATATTCACACTCTATCCTATAGGATTACTAATTTAAATGTCTATATTTATATGCTCAGATTTCAATCCTCTACCATGTGCTTATGTGGTGCATATATAAGAATGTGTAGATTATGGGTCTATCAATGCCAAATCTAAAACATCAAATAAGTGAAACATACTAGTAATGACATCCAAGGTTACTGCTTTTTCATGAGCCCTGATAGCATATTGCCTCACTGGTGCACGAGCTTCTAATCTTATCCTTTACCTGGCACTGGGCTAATTCCTTTTGCCTTACCTCTATCCTCTACTATGAAATGCTGCTATAGATGCCTGAGTACAAGTACCCTCTACCTGTCTCTAAGGACACTTTCTCTAGTAATGATCTCAACCACTACAAGTAAAACACTCTCCCTTTTTACTCA
>CANXYI010406619.1:0-11359 GCA_948208565.1 Hura crepitans | reverse complement strand
TATCTAAGATGTGCTACGTCTCTACTTCAAGAGGAAGCATTTCATTGGTGGGATAGACTGAAGAGAGGAAAGTTACTAGAGTTTTTAAAAGGAAACTTTGGAGAATTTTTAAAAATCACTTGGACACCAAAAAATTATATAGTTTGTTCCTAAAATCCCCAATTACTCCTAATTAGAGGCTCATAAAATTTCAAAGTAAAATTCTTTTGGGAAATAGGTAAACTAAATTCTTAGGAATCTCGATTTTTCGATATAATTTTGAGAAATTTTAAAATTTCATCTAGATCTCCAAAAATTATCATATTTGTTTTAAGAATCCTAAAATACCCTTATTTAAGGGCATGCAAGAGTTGATGACAAAATTCCTTCGAGAGATAGGCTAGCTAAATTCTCAAAATATCTTAATTTTGTAAAAAATTCCAAAAATCTCCAAATGACCTTAAAAAATTAAAATTCCTTCTTTTATTGGCCTAATTGCAAGTTTTAACCTTTAGGGCATGGTATTTTTAGGTCAATTGGGGTACATCCCTAATCATTCTTAGCTTGACTTAAAATGATTTATTAGTTCTACAAATTTTTTTAAATTATGTCATTTTCAACAATTTGAAGCCTCTTAAAGTTTCATGACCAGTACACCTACCTCAGGCCTCATAAAGGTGACCAAGCACTCTAAGTGCACTTTTTAAGCCTTAGGGTACTATTTATAGAGCCTTGACACTTGGGTGTTATAAGGTAGATTTGTTAGATATCATTATAGGTATCTTCTACCTCTTTGGTCTTTCTATTTGAAAATTAATAGACGCATGGTTAATATATTCATACATATACACCACATGGGCATAAGATAAAGGGTTATCACTTGACTAGCTTGACATTGACATTATGGTTAGTAATATGATAGTTAGCATGTTATTATGAAAGCAATTTATAAAGATTGTCCCTTATCAGTAAAGGATATGAGTTTGCATCCAATCTCATTGAAACTACCATGCACTGAGCTTGATTTAATCTTCAACATGGATTGCTTATCTAAGTATCATAGAGTTTTGGATTGAAGAAAGAAGCAAATCATTCTTAGGGCTACTAATAAGACATATGTGACAGTTGTGAGAGGCATATGAACTGTATGTCTAATGTAATATAGACATTCAAGGTAAAAAGATTGATGAAGGAGGGATACTAAGGATATTTGGCCTACGTGGTTAACACTACAAAACTAGAATTAGAAGAAAGGAAGATACTTGTAGTATTAGACTTTGAGGATTTTTTCCTAGAAGAGCTACCATGTTCACTACTAGAATGGGAGCTTGAATTCGGAATTAAGGTTTTGCAAGGCACAATGCTAGTATCCATAACTCTATACTGGATAGGTCTTACAAAGCTGAAAGAGTTAAAACTATAGTTGCAGGAGTTCCTAAACAAAGGCTTTATTAGACGTAATGTTTCACCATAAGGAGCACTAGTTTTATTTGTTAAAAAGAAGGATGGCTCTTTAAGACTATGTGCAGACTATAGATAGTTGAATAAGGTCTTTATCAAGAACAAGTATCCTCTACCCTAGATTGATGACCTATTTTATCAGCTTAGAGGTACATGTGTCTTTTCTAAGATTGATGTTAGATTAGGGAATTATCAAATAAGAGTGAAGAAGGATAATGTGAATAAGATGGCTTTTAGCATAAGATATAGCCCTTATGACTTTTTGGTAAAGCCTATTGGGCTTACCAATGCTTTGACAACATTTATAGATCTCATGAATTGTATCTTCTAGCCATTCTTGGATCATTTCATTGTAGTCTTTATTGATGACATCCTTTGTATTTAAAGAACTAAGATGAACATGAGAAGCATTTAAGAACTATTTTATGTACATTAAGAGATGAGAAGCTCTATGCCAAGCTCAACGACTGTAAGTTTTGGCTTAATAACATGTCTTTTCTATGGCATATAGCTTGAACTAATAGGAACAGAGTAAATCCAAAAAAGATTGAGGCCATTATGGAATACAAGCCACCTTGAAACAATATAGAGATTAGAAGTTTCTTTGGTCTAGCAAGCTATTATAAAAAATTTGCCAAGGGATTTTCTTTGATTGCTGCCTCTATAACATATCTTTTAAGGAAAAATGCTAAGGTTTTATAGGATGATAAGTGTCAAGAGAGTTTTGATAAGTTGAAGAACATGTTTGTAGAAGCTCTAATCCTAGTTTAGCTAGTATTAAAGAAAGATTTCACAATCTATAGTGACACTTTATTATATCAATTAGGATGTGTGCTTATACAAGAAGGTAAAGTTATTTCTTATGCTTTGGGATAACTGAAGCCTTATAAGAAGAACTCTCTAACTTGTGATTTGGAGCTTGTAGCCATAGTGTTTGCTCTAAAGATATGGAGGCACTATTTATAATGGGAAAAATTGTTATGTTTACCCTAATAAATAAGAGCTAAAATTATCTTCCCACTCATAAGGAGTTGAATTAGAGGCAAAGAAGGTTGATGGAGTTTATAAAGGATGATGATTGCCTTGTTGACTATCATCTAAGGAAAGCCAATGTGATAGTGAATGCTCCTTACAAATAGTTCATATTAACCATGATAACCCTAAATATTAGTTTGATGTTGATAGATGATGAAGGGCTGTCAGCAAAAATGTAAATTAAGGCTAGTTTGCTAAAACAAGTGAAAGACGATTAAAAGGATTATCATAGTCTTATGAATGTTATCAATAGGATTTAAAAAGGAAGCCTATTAAGTATGAAATCAAGAATAATGACTATTTGTATTTTCTTAACCGTTTATATGTACCTGATATTAATGATTTGAGGAAGCAGATTTTGCAAGAAGCCTACAATTCACCTTATACTATGTATCTTGGTAAAACTAAGATATATTAGGATTTGGAGACAACTTATTGGTAGCATGGTACAAAGAGAGATGTAACTGAGCCTATGATCAGATGCCTTACTTGTTAGCAAGTTAAGGCTCAGCATTAAGTTTAATCTAGATTGTTGCATCTTTTTATAATACCAGAATAGAAGTGAGAAAGAGATACTATGGATTTTATAGTTGGGATATTAATGACAAGAAGCAAACGTGATTTAGTTTGGTTTATGGTTAATAGATTGACTAATTCAACAAACTTCATACTCGTGAGAATGGATTTCTCCTTAGTGAAGTTGGCAAAGTTGTATATTGATGAGATAGTCTAATTAGATGGTGTGCCATCATTTATCATTTTTGTTGACATTCAAGGTTTTCATCATGGTTTTAAAAAAATCTCTATTATGCCTAAGGTACTCGACTCAGTTTCAACACATCATTCTATCCATAAATTGATGGTCAATTAAAAAGAATCATTCAAGTTCTTTAAGATATGTTGAGAAGTTATGCCATTAAATTTAAGTGAAGCTAAGACTATTACCTTTTATTATTAGAGTTTGCATGTAATAACAATCATTAAACAAGCCTAGGCATGGCTCCTTATGATGCCTTATATGGGAAAAGATGTAGAACTCTATTGTGTTGTAGTGAGCTTAGTGAGAATAAGCTTATAGGGCCAGATTTGATAAATGATGGATAAAAGACAATGAAGATTATTAGAGATAGGCTTAAGGCTACTCTAAATAGATAGAAGTCATATGCGAATTTGAAGAGAAAATTATTCAGTCAGAAGTTTGATACTGATAGGGTGTTCCTTAAAATATCTCTATAGGAAAAGGTATTGAGATTTGGCAAGAAAGGTAAGCTAAGTCCACAGTTAATTGGTCCATACAAGATAATTAAACATGTTAGACCAGTGGCTGATAGACTAACTTAAACCCATGAGCTATAGAAAATACTCAATATTTTTCATCTTTTTATGCTTAGGAGATATATATCAGATCCATCACAAATGCTATCAACTAATGAAATGGAGATATAGCCAGATTTATCGTATGATGAAGAGCCATGAGAATATTAACCTAGTTAGCTGAGGATAGTAAGGGTACTATAGTGACATCATAATATGGAATAACCAAATTGGTTAAGTGAGGCTTAGATGAAGGAGCAATATTTGCATATATTTGAATTAGGTAATTTTAATGAAATTTCTTTTAAGACGGGAAGAAATGTAACACCTGAAACTCCTAGTGTTATGAATAGTACTTCTTGAATATGAATAGCATTTCACCATACCCAAGTCACATTAATTAAACTAAATGGAAGTATTAATCATAACATAATTTGGGCAAAAATTTTGAGTGAGAACAAAGTAATTTAGATAGTTAAAAATGAGAACTAAGATTTCATGATAGTGTTACATGAACAGTGTCCTAGTTTTAGTTGAACTGTAAAATATTCAATTTTTGTTCAAAAAACTTTGTGATTGATACAACCTAATACTTAAATATTTGAAAATATCCCTTTGGCTTTAAAATTGGAATTTTTAGACACTCAAAAGTATTTTTATCACAAATCAAGATAAGTTTAAAGTATCAATTTTTATTGATTTCTCTTGTCTATTGACTATGGGTTTTAGATAGTTTTAGGACTCTGAGAGTATGGATTTATGGGGCATAATTTGTGTTAAAATATGATCTTGTTGAGCACTATAAAAATTTTAAAAGGAAGAAAGGCGTTTAATTGATTTTTAATGACCACTGAATTCATTCAACATAACAATGGCCAATGGATTAGTTGACTAAATGAAAGCTAACATTTTTACCCTTTAAAAGAAAGTCAAATGGTGAATAGTGTTTATCTTCTTCCTCCTTCTTTCTCTTCTAGTCGATGCCTCTCTCATTAACTCTTTTTTCATTTTTCTTTATCTTTCCATTAAAATAACATGAATTAAACCCTAAATCCTTCCCTCTACATCTCTTAAGTGCCCTTAATACCAAGAAAACTAAAAGAAATTGAAGAATTTTTAATGAAGAAGATAAGGGTTAATAGTGACTTTATTTTTAATAAATAAGTTTTTCTTTTGTTTAGAGTTTTACGAAAGCTTTCCAAGTGCCTAAGAAGGTAGTTCTAAGGTTGGAATTGATTTTTGATTCATCTATGATTTTGTAGCTACTTTTTGCTTATTTTTCCTATAATGTTTATGTAAAAAATAATGGATAAGGTAAAAAGAATGTGAAAGAGAAGGTGTAGATCATCTAGAGTGATGTAGAATAAGCTTTTAGTAAGTGTAATCTCCATCATTTGTATTGTTTATGAAGATGCATGAGTTTAAGTGTATGTTATATTTATGTAATTAATGTGTTAGTTCATGCAATAAATAGTATGTATGCATTTCTGAGCAAATTGATGTGTTGGCATAAGTTTGAGAGTGTGTAGGCATATAATTAATGCTTAATCATATTGATGAAGAAGTGGTTGAATGGTCTCTTTAATGGTGGCCTAAGCAGAAATAAATGCATGTGTAGTTAATTGTTATGAATTGAGCAAATATTGAAGAAAAGATGACTTGAAGAGAATAAAATGAAAACATAAGAGGTTTTAGTGTTACGTTTAAGGGCTTTGTTGATACTATGTATGTGACCTCATGATAAAAGGATGAATATGTTAAAAGGGTATGAAGAATAGATTCAAGAAATGCTTTATTATTGGTGTGGTCAAATGGTCTAAGTAAAAACATTAAAAATTTTGTATATGAGAGTAACATAAACATAATTTTGTGTATGGGAGCACTTGTTAGCTGAATGATGTTTTAGTCTAAATGGCTTGATTTTGTGATAAGTAACTTGTGACTATAAAGAAGAATTGACATATGCTTGATGATTAAATAGTGATCTTTAAGGTTATCCCATATATTAACCACATGTTCTTAAAAAGTGTGATTATTGATGTTATAATAGAAGATAGTCGAAATGAAATTTTTTACTTGTGCCGTATTTTAGGCATTGTTAAGCCTTATATGGTCGAAAGGGGCCTATATAGATCCATGATGATACTTTAAGCATACATCAATTGAAATTAAATGTATGGTATATATGAGGGCCAAGAGTTGGCATTATGACATTAAAGGTAAAGTATGATTATGATAATTATCATGAAAGCATGAAATGAGTATGTACATAACATGATGTGAATGATAAACTTGTAGTATGTATTGCTGGGAATATAAAAATTCTTCATAATAAAAAATATCTTATTTTATTTGACATTATGAATTGATTAAAGATTTATATAACTCAATTGAAGTAATCATAGAAGTGGGATATAATGAGATTAATCGGTCCATACAATTAGACAACCTAGATTAGATAGGTTGACTAGTCAACTAGGGATATATAGTAGCTAATAAGGTACTACGGTGCCAATAGGTTGGTGTAATAGTGATATTGGTCAAGAAGGGGTCACTATACACTGATGCAATTATGGTGCAACAGCTGCACAAGTTCATAGAGCCATTGCACACATATAAGCTTGGCTAGTACAATAGTTGTATAGGTTTATAGAGCCATTATACACAATTAGGTTGTTGCGGTAGTGGTATAGGTCCTATAAGGGCCACTACACATAAATAGAACCATTGAGGTAAAGTGATCTAGATATTTAGTTTTGAATTGTTGTCTTCTAAATATGGCTAAAGAAAAGTATCATGGATTCAATACAAATTATTAAACATATTATGTGAACATTGACATTATTATAATAAATTATATATCTTTGCTTAATGTGATGTATGTATGTGAACTTATAGTTGATTATGCAATAATATTTGAGTAATTGAGTTTGCTTACATTGTAACATGAATATAATTTATGAATAAAGATATAATAGGATTAGGCAAGTTAACTTTGCCATAACAATTGCATTATTAAGCATAATTTATAGTTGTAATTTACTTATTGTGAATGCATGTTTGATTGTGAGCATACAAATTATGTTGGTTACACCACTAAGCATTCACTTAAAGGATCATTTTATTTGTGATGTGTAGGTTAAAGATTCATATTAGAGTCAAAGCCTTAATATCAGTGAGGGATCAAGAGATGATTCTTTTTTTATTTTTTGCCCTTTTTGTATAGTCAGTGTTGCACTCTTATGTGAACACTTTTTATGTATTTTAAGGGATTAGGCCTAATCTAGGATGTAAATACTTTTTGTACCTCATTAATAGTACATATTAACTTATTTGTTTAAGTATAGTTTCCAATACATGATTTTTATTATATCTCTTTCTTATGTATTCATGATGAAAGTTGAGATTGAGTATGTTAGGTTGAACTGAAGGGTTAGATGGAGCCATATGAAGTTTTTAGAAGTGTTATTTCTATGCTAGTTACTAAACCAACCATTATATTGCTGGAATTTTGGCACGAGGACCCCAAAAATTATACATGGAAAATGGTTTTTGAAAACCTATATTTTTATAACTCATACATGCAAAGTATATTTCAAAGTCAAATAATAATGTTTTAATTTATAATGATTTTTCATAAGCGAAGTTCAGATATCAATTTGTGTGTCATTTCTAATTTGGTTCTGAGTGGTCAGATTAGGTAAGGGGTGTTAAAAAACCTATATTGGTAGTTAGCTAATCCTCATAGGTTTCCTAGTAGTTAAGCCACCTTGTAATGCACAAGCACATATGTATGTCACCCACATATACATCCATTATGTGGCCAAAACATTTAAATCTAAACTTTGATACCAAGTAAAATGTAATGCCCTTTTACTCAATAGATAAACGTGTTATGATATAAGATGCCATATTATCGGTTAATTACTACACTTTAATCATTTCATTTTATTCTTTATTTTGTTATCTCGATGTAATTATTCTATTTCTATTCATATACTTTTGACTTATGTTGAACATACACATACAATTTAGATCCTTTAACAAAAATATATGTGTGTATTACATCAACAATTAGAACATTTACACCATTATTGGATGTAACATTCATATAAAAAGTTCTATCTATACATAATAGTCTGTAATTTCTATTCATAAACTTAAATGTATTACGATGTTTACATCTTTATAGATGTAAAACACTTTACCATACAAGGATACTTTTGGTGGACTTTTCTTACTTGCATTTCTAATACATGAACTCCTTTCATGGCTGGGACTCAATTCGCTACATTGCCGAAGCTGATTTGCAACCTACATATTACCAAAGAAGCTAATGCACTATGCAAAGTTGCTTAGTGGTGTATTTTAAAACTATAAATTTTACTTATGTCTACATTATAAATATTCTCACTAAATTTATTATGAAATTTTATTTGATTCCTTTATCACAATTGTAGTATGTACATATAGATAATGTTGGTGACTTGAAATAACCTTTCACTATTACTATTGTTTTATTCATTTACCTTTTACTCATACTTCCTTTTATATTTCTTGTATCTCTTTATATGGTTTATTAAGTAATTTTTTATCTTTTTATGTTAGTTGTATTAACTTTAAATTGTACTATTACTGTTGATAATAAATTTGATTTACTCTTTTATTTAACTTATTTTTCTATTTTACATTTTTTTGTACACTTATCGTGTTTCATCATTCTCTATGTTAGTCTTATATTTATTTGATATTTTTGATTGAGAATCATTTCTCTTTTTTTATGCTTTCTAATTGTAGATTTACTTTACTATCATTTCTATATATCATCTTCAAATTATTAGTGTATAGCTATTTATGTTATTTAAATAGTTTGTTACACTTCTCTATTATTGTTTTGTACATAATTCACCTATTTCTTATGTTTATAAAAACATATACTATTCTTCTATAACATCTTCTATAACTTTTTATATTTATATCTTTATTCATTAATTTCATCTATTAAAATCCCTTTTCAAATCTCTATATGCACCTTATTTATTCTTTTATTGTTATTCCATTTTATTATCTAATAGTCTAAATTTAGCAAATATCTCAATTTTGATTTACCTTTAACCTTTCTATAAACCTAATTATTTAATACTAATTTCTATTTACTTACACTTTCATTTCATATGCTATCATCTATATTGCTATTCCCCTATTCTTATTTACATGTATGAATTAATAATAGTTAAGCTAATTTATAACATTGCTATTTATATCTCAACCATAACTATATCCTTATATATCTCTAACTATTATTGATCAATCATGTTGTAGTAGCAATAATATTCCACATAAATTTAACTTAACTTACTCTTATATACTTTAATTTGTGTAATACCACTATATAAGTTTTAGTGTTATACTTTTTTCTTTTATTCTTTCTCTATGTGCATATTTTATCTTTACTATCAGCATTGATCATCTTATATCTGTCATGTCAATATTGCCCCTGGTAATACTATAATTGATATCCATGCAAAGGTGAAGGGATATGTAATAGTATAACACCGAAATGTCTATGAATAGGTATGGAACTAGCACTCCCCATACCAACTATAGGCACCAAAGTGCAATGGTGTGATATCAAAGTGTCTAAATAACATATATCTAGAAATAAGACTCTTCACAAATAATGTAGGCATTAAAGTGCACATAGTAGGCACTGAAGTGCTATACAATAGGTTGTGGCTCTCATAGTGGTTCCCTAGTTGACTAGTAAACCTATCTTAAGCTATATAATTAGTGTAAGATATTAGGGTAGTTTATGTTTATATTTCTCCTTGTTTACTTTTGTAAACTCATTCACATATCTATTGCTAATATCCATTGATATTTTTTTTATTATTCCTTATATAATATATAGTATGATCAACTATATTTTTAGTATTAGTACAGTTCCATTTATTCTATGTACTATCAAGTATACAAATACATACATACTCAAGTTTACACATATATGCTAAGAATATTCAAATGTACATATAAAGATTTAATCAATTCATGAATATTTTATATTGCAAATAACATTTATATATATTTTAAATGATTCTTATGCATAATTTTTGTAGCATATTCTATGATGGTCTATTCAATTCTTTTTCTTTTTCATCTATATAACTTTTTACTTTCTACTAGTTACTATATATCTATTTTGTTCCTTATTTTGTTTTTAACTATAATCTTTATAAACTTTAACATTTATGACATTAAAATTCTCTATGCATATACTTGTTAATTGTAAAACTTTTACTCAATTCCATATAATTTTCTTTTTAACTTTATAGTCTCATCTTTTATTTAATTGCATATCATGTTAGATAAATTGTGCTCTTCCAAAGTTCCTTAGCTTTTCATTATATTTCTATTTATGTTACCTTATATACATGTCAATATATCCCACTTTACCTATAATATTCAAGTGTTTACTTTTATAATTTTTTGATCATATACATTTGCATAAATTCTAATTTACTTATTTAATTTGTCATTGTTTTCTCATTTAGCTTTTTCCTCCTTCTAATTTGGCCTTTTTTTTGTTTATGATCTTATTTCATTACATACACACATATTCCTTTCCTTACATCATATACATTTTGCTTTAGTCTATTTGCTTTTTATTTTGCTTATTTGTATATTTCATTTTGCACATAACATTTACTTTTATCTCATCATTTTTTGAAACCTACTATGATTATTTGCACACGTTCATCAACTTCTTTTATACATTTATAATTTAAAATGTAAATTATAACAACATATATACATAATAATTCTATTTATTTAAATAACACTATATCACATATAAACTTTTTTTATACATTTATAATTTAAATTGTAAATTATAACAACATATATACATAATAATTCTATTTATTTAAACAACACTATACCACTTATACACTTATAACAACATATATGAAATTACTTTTACTTTATGTTTAATAAATAATTTCAGTTATTTCTTTATTCTCCAAATTTATTATCTATCGACTTATATTACATATACACTTATCCTTTCTTATATAACTATTCTTTTTACTTGTACTGTGCTTAATTTACTTACATTTCTTTTGTGTCATACAAATCATTCATATTCTCATTTACTCTTTTATGCTCTTATTGTTTTTAGTTTGTTTTCTTAATGCCTAACTATTTAAACAACTAAGCTCATATATAATTCCTTTAAGTAACTATTACTACAAAATTCAAATTTTGGCCATGATAGATTTTTCTCTAAAATTTTTTTATGTACACATATTATACATTAAATGTTCTTCCTACCATCTAATATCCATGTCATTTCACTATATTTTAATTAATCCATTTCTTAACTAAATTTTAAATTTTTTCCAAATATTAATATAAAGATTATTAAATAATTTTCATGCTAATTAATTAGCTTTTATTCATTGATCTATGATATTTAAGGGAATAATACAACTAAATCATCAATATACTTTAATTTTTTTAATTATTTCTAAATTTTGCCCTATAAAGGATCATAAGGTTTAAGTTTCTTTTT
>CANXYI010406538.1:0-10226 GCA_948208565.1 Hura crepitans | reverse complement strand
TTATTTATAATGTTTCTCTCACCCACAACTTTCAATGCCTGTCCCACTATAGTTTGAAGGGTCAGCTTCTTATGTTTACAGCGAAGTAGTTTGATTAAATCCACAAGAAACATACAATTTTGAATCACTAAAGGACACTGTCTATATACTTTATTCACATGCACACTCTACCTTATAGGATTATTGACTTGTATATCTATGTTCACATGCTCAAAATTTAGTCCTTTATCATGTGCCAATGTTGTGCATATATATGAATGTGTAGATCTTGGGTCTACCAAAGCCAAAACTGGAACATTAAATAAGTAAAATGTACCAGTTATGACATCTAGTGTTGTTGCCTCCTCTCTAGCTTTGCTAGCATACTATTTAGTTGAGGCATGGGCTTCTGATTTGGTCCCCTAACTAAGACTAGGTTGATCCCCTCTACTCTATCTTTGACCCCTATTCTGAGGTGCCACTATGGATACCTGAGTTCGAGTACCCTCAAGTTGTCTCTAAGGACACTTTTTTTGGTAGTGGTCTTTGGCACCATAAGTAAAGCACTCCCCTTTTCTACCAAATCAACACTATCCCTAATGCTTCTTATTACATGTGTTACAAGTTGGGTGTCCATTCTTATTACCTGAAGGATCAGGAGTACTAATAGCTCTAGGAGGCAATCGAGGTCTGACTGTAGAAGCTTGCCCAAATCTCTGAGACTGTGCCTATCTCAGTGCCTAATGCATGTACTGGGACTGAGATAATGCCTCTCTCCTTCTTTTAATGTCACCTAGGGCTGCACTGGATTACCTCACAGTAAATTATCTCTTCCTCTAGAAGAAATCTCTCTTTTCTTGTACCATTTCCTCCATGTCATAGGTAGATGCCACTAATACAGTAAAGTCTATTACCCTGGGGTTTGCTTTCTACATTCTTAATTCCACATTCAACTCCTTCAGAAATCTTTTCACTTGTCCTTTTCATTAGGTATGAACTTATCTATATATCTAATCAGTCGAGTAAAATCCTTCTCATATTCAGCCATTGTCCTTCTACCTTGTTTCAAATCTAAGAATTCCTTCCTCTTCATATCCTTAGTTTTATTGCACCAAATCAACACTATCCCTACTGTGCCTATCTCAGTGCCTAATGCATGTACTGTACACTTTAGATTATCTTTATCTGAACATTCCAACTATTCCAATCCTGAAAGTCCTCTCTAACTAGTATTCTGCTAGTACTGCATCAACCTCTTTTGTACCCAGAAAATTCATAGCTCCTATCTTTTTAATTCTCTCTAATGTTGTCTTTTGTACAGGAGTTGGGGATGGTAGAGGTATTGGAGTTGGTGGAGGTGGAGGTGGGGCAATAGGTGTAGAGGTATGTCTCAATAGATTTACTATTTGCTGCAATAAAACTAAGGATGCCTCTGCCTGTGGCTATACCTAAGGTTGTGGCCTATGTGTAGCATCACTAAGCTCAGAAGTAGCTATATTTTTAACTCTATGTATTATAGTTGGAGCATAAATGGCCACTTCCTCTGCTTATTCCTCTAATGGTCTATCAACCATCTCGTTTTATGACAAAAATCACAAAATTATCAGTCTCCATGCAGTGTAGTATAGCACATAACCAACCCTAGACTCTGGCACTCATGTAACTTACCTAAGAACTTTAAACTTATGCTCTAATGCCACTAAAAGTGACAGCCGCTACTAGGTCTCAGAAGAAACCCGATAGGTGAGGCACTTCCCAGCAAGTCACCCATCCTAGGATTCTTTAGAAGGAAACTCCTTAACACTTATAGACTATTCTTAAATTCTATTAGATATTGCTTAGTTGTTTAATCCAATCCTTAATCATGTTTATACATGGTTCAATAGACTTAGACAGGGCATTTACATGTCACAAAAAATTGGACAGCATAACGGCTACTTAGTTGACATACCAAAATTTTTTCACCTGTTAAACACATTCTTATAAGCCACGAATTCACCAAACCTCCTTCTAGACCCTTCTGGTCCCCCAATCAACATCAAACACACATTCATATATCATCATTATGCAACATAGGGCTTCTAACCCATAGTTATCAAGTTCACACATAATCCAAACAAACACCATAACAGCTTATATACATCACTTCTAGGTTATATATACGACATAGTTGCTTCTAAGCATGCTAACCCAAAGCCTACAGAGAAAGAAATAAAACAACTTTCTTTACCCTTTAACTATTAGATAGCTACACTACAGATCACTAATGTTGGTTTGCATATCCTTATTACCTGCACACCACAATATAGGTATGCTATGTATAAAACTCAATAAGCCTCAGTAAGCAAATCTAAACAATTTAAAACATGCATTAATACACATATGCAATTTAAATTTAACAGTTTAGGAGTAGTGTGTGAGCCACATGGCAAATTGCTTGATGTCATACAGATGCTATGTCTGATTTCTTTAAAATTACCAAAATTCCACTATAATAATTTTATTCAATTTTCATTTTATTATTCTATTATTTTACTTAAGTGCATTATTGAAATTTTTAAATAGGTTCAACTAGTTAGACTACACTTATAGACACTAAAATAAGAGGGAACTGAAGGATGTGCAGTGGATAACATTCTAGACCATGACTACTGTACCGACCACCATAGCCTATAGAGATCAGTTCATAAGAACCTCCTAAGGGGCAAAATGTTAAGTACTATGCATAGAGATCAGTCTATAGACCTCTTAAGACACTGATCATATCAAATAATCCATCTTAGTCTGCCCAACAGACTAGTGTAGTAGCCTCTTTGGGGACTTTAGTTGCTACACCAGCATATTTCATTATACAATCAAAAGTGCTAGCAACAAAGATTATCTACCCTATAGACTAGTGTAGTGTCTTAATAATGAACCTTGGCCACTGTACCAGCCCAGTCTGATAATTAGACAGTCTAGTAGTTGCAAATCCCTAAGTTAACTAGTTAACCTATCTAGTGGGTGTCAAGTTAATGAGCCATCTAATAGCATTTTTAAGTTTATTTCTTTACTGATAATCTTTTTATAATATTATAAAGTGAATAATAGACAAATAAAATTTTTATCAAACAGTTAATATTTTACGTAGACAGTTACACATCATTTTTAACCTTACCAAGTAAAATCGAGTAAAGTTTTTTTGTTACTTTTTGACTCAATTCTGAAGGCATAATTACATGCATATTAAATCTAGTCTAGCATTTCATTTTCACTCAAATATTTTCATGTTAAATAGCCATTTTAATTACAGTCCCAAAATCCCATTTTACGGGACAGTTATAGGTCATTTTGCTTACTTGTGATGGCTTATTTTATGGTCATTTTAACTCCTTTTTCAATGCCAATTGCACCAATCATCACATAAGTCCATAGGCCTAAAGCCAACCTCAAAGAAAGGCATCCATTTGCCATACAAATGGCTTACATGCCAAAACTCAAAATCATTATATTATAAGTCACTTGAGGGTACCAGTTCATGCCTAAATTTAATCCCTTTTTAAAGCCATTTTTACATGCCATTTTAAGTTACTTTTAAATTTATTTTTCAACCCTCTTTCCATACTTTAAACATGTCCCATATGTTATTCATTTCATGGTACACTAACCATGTATATCAACCTAAGTCATGCCATGTACTAAATGCCATAAATGCCATGCCATTGCACACATAAATGCCATTAAGCCATACCTCATTTACATGTCCTATTACCTTGTAAAGCTCTCAGTCACAAGTTCTCTTTTGCAATAATCTTGCTTTCTATCTTATTTAAACATATTTATGCACACTTAGACATTACACAAACATGCCTAAACACATTCATGCTTTTACCATGAAAATTAGGCTAATATAGCCTATAACATGCCTCGACCAAACTACCAACACACATATACATGTCTTAATTCACTAAGTCTTCACCTACACCTCACATGCCATCAATGGCAAGCCAAAAACCTTCTATAAGCCATGTATACATGCCATTCCCAAACCATACCCATCAAGGAACCTCTCGATCTATAAGGGCACATACATTCAAACACTTAATTCTCCCTATCTACACATATATTCCTATCATATTACATGGCATATACCTTGACAAACATGCCATAACACCATTCCAAGCCATGTACACACATAAATGGCTCCACAAAGCTCTCAGCCAAGTGAAAAATTCCCCTTTTCATGCATTCTTTTCACCCAAACATTAACCCAAACATTCATTACACACACCCTTAGCTTAATTATACACTTAGTCCATCAAATTACACATATAAACCACCTAATCTACCAATTCCATACAAAGTTCCTAAGTATTATTCATGGCAATTCAACTTTACATGCTTTGAATGGATTAGACTTACTTACCTCGCTACTAAAAAAGCTAAAATCCACTCTTCTAGCTTGAAGAAAATCATAAAATCCTTACCCTATGCCTTAACATCCATACACACCATAAGTCCTTCAAAAATCCACCAAAATTCACACACTCATCCAAATTAAATTCCAATCATATAGCTATCTTAGAATTATCAAATCCCTTAGGAAATAAAATAAAAATGGCTGAAACAATTACACATAAGAAATTGCCTTTTTGGTCCTATTTGTTGACACCTTAAGCTTCCTTGAATTTTCTTGAGTTTTAGCCACTCCTATGGCCTCCAGTACCTTCACAAATTAATTCCTCACATGTTAAGATGATTTTTAGTGGCAATGGACTTAAGAAAAAGCTTGAGGAAGGTGATGAAAATGGTGATTTTGGGTTAGATTGGCATTGGCTGTAGCAAAAGGAAAAAGGAAGAAAAAAGGTGAAGAGTGAGCGAAATTGGCAATCCATGTGTCACCTTGGCCTTTTTATAGTGGCTAAAGTGGCATGGGTGAGGCCCACACATCACTCGAAAAAGCTCGATTTTGATTGAAATTTTAGGGAATTTTTAAAATTCACTCAGACCTTTAAAAATCATTACATTTATTTTAAAAATCCTTGATTTTTTCCATTTAAGGGCTTGTAAAATTTCACGGCCAAATTCCATCGACATGATAGTTAACCAATTGCCTTAATTTACGTGTAAAATCTCAAAATTTAGAAAATTTACAAATGACCTCAGAATTCAAAAATTATTTCACCAATGAACTCAAGGGAATTTTTAACCTTTAAGGTGTGGAATTTTCAGGTCTATCTGGGCACATCCTAGGTCATTCCCTAGCTGACTCCATTTAAGCCTATGACCTACTGGGTTTTTGCCTAAAATAATTTATTGGTTCTACTAAATCTTTAAATTAAGTCAATTTCATCATTTTATGGCCCCTCAAAGTTTCATGACTAGTACCCTACCTCAAGCCTTATAAAGGTGACCTAACATTCTAAAACACTTTTCGACTTCAATGGTATTATTCACAAATCCTTGATTTACGACATTATAGTACTAGGACCAGTCGGGCCTAGAACTAAGTAATATATTACTTGATTATTAAATATAATAACATTTCTTAACGAGTTAAATGAGCTATAGGCAAGAGTAGGATTAAGATAGGTAACCTTTTGGGAAATGACATCTCTTACCCTGTTTGGTAACAAATCGGGTAGGAGGTGCTACATTTAATGGTATCAGAGCAGGTTTAGGCAGTTTTAGGTGTGAAAGGACTATATTTGACTATATATGTGTGTAATGTGTGCACGCATGTGCAATACATATTGATATATCTACTGGGACATTGATAGATATTTGCTTGCTCTTCGATCTAGAAATATTATAAAGAACATAGGTACATGTTCAGCACATAAAATAATTAAAGACATATAAATGAACATAAAAGCTTATAAGGTTAGAAAGCGATAAATAAGGATACAAAATGAGAAGGATAGATTTGATCTGAGGCTAAAATAGAATAAAGCAAGTAAATGAGACTAACAGAGGATGACATGGAAGGATTGACCATAAGGTGAACGATAAGTTCCAAACATGGTACCTAAACATAGAGAAATTGTAAAAAACACTAGTTATTAAAGAAAACAAGTATAATAAGAAATAAAATAGAACTTAAGTAAAAGCTAAATGATTGAAAATGATAAAAGAGGATAGACCCTAGAATAAATAAAGATGATTACATTGAAACTCCATTAGGGAAACTATACTTAAAGAAAGGTTTAAGAAAACATAAAAGGAAGCAAGTAAAACATGAGTGAACAGAGTTATGTGAGGTAAATGTGAACATGAGGACATAGTATAAAGCTATAAGATATGTGAGGCTAAGAGAAATAAAAAAGGAATTATGTAAGCACAAAAAATACATAATACTTGGAATTACTATTATGATTAAGAACTCTAAGCTAAACACAATATGTAATAAAGTACACAAGCTAACTAATAAGAGATAAATTGCAAAAAGTGTAAGTAGATTAGAATCCGAGGAGAAATAAAATGAAATTGAAATAGTATAAGAGTTATATAGGAATAAGATAACATAAGAGATGATTGAAGCTAATATTTGGTTCATAACAGAGATGTTATAATATTATAGAAATCTTATAAGGAGAATTAAAAGTCTTATGGTAATTAATAGGACATGCTTACATAATAGAAGTTTTTGGATTAAGCACTGTGCTAGTGAAGAATGGATTTTTAGAAAGAGATCTTAAGAGTTGATGACTTAAAATGGATATAAAAATAGAATGTCTGATGATGAAATAGGGCAAAGAGAAGGATTAGACTCTGAAATATATAAATGAGATTGGTTATGGTAAGATTAAAAATTGAAAATTTCTAGAATGACTAAGAATGAACGATTGGTGGATAAGGACATATAATTAGAACAATTACCATAAAAGTATGATGGGTTTAAATTATCAAAAGTGGCTTAGTTAGTAATAGCGAGCATTTCATATAATAAGAGTAACAAGAAAGACCGTAAGAATTAGATACATATGTTACATGATTTCTTACGGAAAGCCTAAGAGGGGGAAGTATGCTAATAAAATTTCAAGGACAAAATTTCTTAAGAGGGGAAGTATGCTAATGAAATTTTGAGGATGAAATTTCTTAAGAGGGAAAGGATTGTCACACCCTAACTTTTGGTTCAGTTTTTGCAAGGATAAAGTTGAAATTTAAAGAAATAGTGTGGAATAAAGTGGATGTATGGATTGTGTAGATTCTATTGGTGTGAACTATGGAGCAAAAAATGATTGAAGGGTAAAATGGTAATTTTGTCAAAAGTTTAGGGACAAAATGGGAAATTCACTATTCATGGTCAAAATGAGAAGAGAGACACATGGGAGTAATAAAGAAGTGATGTGTGGCATGGTAAAGATGAGAAAATGCAAGAAAAATGAGGTTCAGGAGTAAGGCTCAGTGAATAGTGCCACTTAGGCCATAGATAGTGTCTTTGGGCCAAATAGAGGTAAATCGATCAAAAATTAGTATTAATTATAAGATGTATTGTGGTGAAATTTGAGGAGCATTTGAGGTCATATAGGAGGTTAAAAGTCAAAAATAAAATATGAATTTATAGTCTATGGCAAACTATAAATTGCTTAGAGTTGAATGAAAAAATTCAAAACTGTGCTAAAAAAATTTTGAAAGTGGCACACCTTATTAGTAAAAAATAAGGAGGAATCCAAAAAATCATAGTGTTGGAAATTTCTGAAGATGGGAACTATGAGAAAATAATTTATGAAATAAATTAACTTTAAATGTGTACATATGTAAGGAAAATGGCAAATAATTATGTAGAGAGATTTTTGAGCCCTTGGATTAAGTAGAGATATGGAGAAATCATGGCCATCAAAGTGGAATGGTTGAATTATTGATAGGGAAATGAGTAAATGATTTTTTTAGTAAATTTTACATGGATTAATCTCAACCATTTATGTGTAAAAGTTGACTTTTGATCCTAACCATCCATTCCATCTATAAAAGCCCAAATAATAATAAATTATTCACTTTATTTTAGCCAAGACTAGCCGTCCTAACCCCCTTCATGGTTGAAATTCGTCCTCCCCCTTTCACCACCATTTCCACATCTTAATTTTACCAAATAATCACTTAATAATACACAAAAGTGGTTACTCATTTAGCCTAACATCTTAGCCCCTCTAAATTGGTTGGAAAAAGATGGAAGATAGGTACTTTTGTGACACTAAAGTGGGTAAGTTAATCTCAAACCAAGTAATTTTTATGAGATTATGTGAAGGGTAGGATATATTTATGGAATTTTAGGATAAAGATTGGTATGTATTAATATTTTTGATGATTTTATGTGAGGAAATCCATGATGTAATTGGTGAAAGATGAGAAGGAATGGTGTTGAGGTGAGCTTGAAGATGAGAAAATAAAGCTTAAATGGACTTTAAGCCTGAGAGGTATGTGTATTCTAAACTATGAATTTATGCCTATTTATGGATTATGAAAATTATGTGTTCTTTTTGTGGCATGAATGGATATAATGGATAGATGAAAGTAATTTCTAAGTATATGTTAGGATGTTTAGAAGAGAGAGAAAGCAAACAAAAGGAGAAGAAATTTCATGATGATATGAATATGTATTATTTACACAATTCTTTTCTATTATATAGGTATTATAGAAGTTGGTGAATTAACTTGAATAGTAAGTAGTAATAGAAACTAATGCTATAAGACATGTTTAGGACTTAAGAAAATAATATTAGAGTGGTTAAAATGATCAAAATAAAATAGTTAGGATAAAAGATTAAGGTGGCTGAAATTTATGAGGAGGTGATAATGAATGATTTTTGGTTAATTAAATAGATATGATATTAAAACATATAAATAGGTAGAGAGATTAATGTAGGCAAATGATGAAGTGGATAAAATATTTAGAATTTAAAATTTAAGAGAATCCAATATATATATATATATATATATGTGTGTGTGTGTGTGTGTGTGTGTGTGTGTGTGTGTGTGTGTGTGTTATATAAGTAAGAGAAAATAATATTAATAATAATCCATATGAAATAATGAATTTGAGAATTTAATTCATTATGGTAATGTACATAAATTTAAATGAATGATAGGCATGTAGAAATGATTATAAGTGACCAATTGATTATTTAGAAATGGAAGGGAAAAAATAAAATATAAATAGATAAATGAATGAAGAATTAAAGTAATTAATTTAGTGGAAATATAATTAGATCAATTACAAATGCATAATTAAAGAATTACAAATTCAAGTGAACTATAGGTGAAATTGTGAGTTTGGGAACATATATAGAATTTAATGTTTGTTATAGTATAAGGTAAAGGTACATACAAGTATTTTGGAAAATTTAAATAAAAGAAATCATTTATATGGAATAATGAAATGGTAGGAGTAGTTTATCAAATAATCAAGACAATATAAATGGAAATAAATAAAAATGATAATACTAATGATAATAATAAGTAAAGGAAATATATATATATATATAATGATAATAATCAAATAAAATTATATTTTGACTAAGAGTTTTATATCAAAGCATAATATAGGAGAATTACGCAATAAAAACTAGAGTGAAATTAATTATTTTTAATAGAAATGACCTAGACGAGATTAAAGTGGGGCTAATCATGGAATTATTATAGGGGAAATTATTATGCCCCTAAGGGAGAAAGACTATATGTTAAACGTAAGGTAAATAAGAATAATATATATATATATGCAAACATAATTTAAATAAATGGATTAGACATAGATGGTATAAGTCATAGAGCCATAAATAAAAAGATTTATTATATAAATAAAATGAAGAATGCCTACAAGAATTACTATGTGCAGAATGAATATAATAATGAGATTGAGATTTTGGTACATGAAATACTAATAATGGGTATACATGAATTTACCATGATTCTGATAAGTATATGATGATGATGATAAGTATGCTATGATGGAATATGACTAAATAAGAGATTCTAAAATAAGATATATAAAGAGAAAAAGACACAAACACATCAGTACTTAAACCTGATTGGCATAAGATTAATGATTAATGATTAAGGCCTATATTACTTAGACATTTACTAGGTAGGTTGACCAATCGACTAAGGAGTTAGCAGCTATTAAGACACTTTAATGTCATGAGAGCTCAACTGATGAGGAGGACTATGATATGATATTGATCTTTTATGATACTATGTTGATGCAATCACCTTAGGGTCCATGAAGAGCCATTGCATAACTTATGAGATTTCATGGCAGGTGCAACTGC
>CANXYI010406503.1:0-11006 GCA_948208565.1 Hura crepitans | reverse complement strand
TATGTATGTATATACACACATATATATATATATGCATATATATATATATATACATATATATATATACACACACACACACACACACACATATATATATATATTATGGAAATAGTTAATGGCATCAAGGTAAATATGGAAGAAATTTTATAAAGGAAACTTAGAAAATTATTAAATTAAATAAGAGAAAATAATATAAGAAAATTTTAAGTAATTGGAATTAAATATGAATTTAATTAATATGGATTAAATGCCTTGAAGAAGTAAATACATATATAAAAATATACTTATACATATTCAAGTGAGTAAATGTAACTAAATAAAACAAATTAAATATGTGGGAATGAAAAGGAAATATAAGATATATGTATAAAGGAAAATGTGTAAGGATTTGAGAAACAATAGTAAAGTCAATGGAAAGAAACAAAATAAATTAAGTAGATTATATTTAGAATATGAATTAAGATAAAGCATATGAAATTGTTTAAAAAGAATTTAAATAAAATTAATAATGTGCAATTAAGTAATAAATAGAAAAGAAATATATGGATTAATTGTGTAAAATAAAAAATACATACAAATATAATTGTTATATATAATTTTTAAAAATAGTATGAATAATTAAGACATAAGAAAAATAATAATTGAATTATAAATAGAAAAGAATTAGTATGTAAATATTTAGACATTATTAATAGAAGAAATGCATGGTGATAAATAAATAGTAAAGTAAAGAGATTTGTATATTGGAAGGAGAATAATATGCACATAAGATAAAAAGTGGTATATACATGGCTATGTGTAATTAAATAAAAGATAAGACTATAAGATGTAATGAGAAATTAAAGAAAGTTCAAGTTATGGATTAGAAATGGCAAAACATAATAAGAATGTGTATATTACAAATAATGTAATTGTATTGTGAACTCAAACATTATTATGCATAAGGAGATCAAGTGAAAAAATATGCTATGACAAGAAATTATGAAAGTTGTATTTATATGTTCATATGATCGAGATATGATGCTAAAATTTATCATGACTATGATTCAATTTCTTAAGATGTTTAAATAGATTGAAATGAATGGAAAAAGAAATATAATAAGAGTTGAGAATAACCTATATGAGTTAGACAACCTAGACTAAATAGGTTAACCGATCAACTAGGGATAGATAGTAGCTACTAAAATATATGGATGCCTTTTTTTATGCTGATGTAGTAGCTATTAAGGTCCAGTAGTGTAACGCCCGTGAAACTCAGTTTCATAAACAATACTTTCGAGCCATTAATAGTATTCTTGGGATGTCAAGGCACTGCAAGATGGCCATAAAGAGTAAGTACTACTTGTAAAACTTTGATAGGCCATAAAATGATGAAAATGAAATAATTAAAATATTTAGCAGAATTAATAAATCATAACAGGCTATAAACTAGTAAATAGTGACATTAGTTAGGTTTGTGCAGAGAATGGTTTGGGATGTGTCTGGATGGACTTGAAAATGGCATACCCTAAAGGTAAAAAATTCCAATGAGTCTATTAGAAAAAGAATTTTAATATTCTAAGGTCATTTACTATTTATTCGAAATTTTTAGATTTCACGAGTGAATAGTAACTCAAGTTAACTATAGAATTTTTACTCAAGATTTTACGAGGGCCTTAATGCGTTTAATTGAGAATTTTTAGTACTAAAATCAATATTTTTAGAGGTCATGAAAAATTAAAATGAATTTTTAATTTTAAAAGAAAATCGAGAAGAAGCGGATCGAAAAATCGATGCGTTAAGTTATCGGGGCCGACGGGCCATGCATACAATTGGGATAGCACATGTGGGAAGCCCACATATGCCAAAAAGCCTTTATCTTCCCTATTTTCTTCTCAATGGCCAATGCCATTTCCACCATGGCCTTCCTCCACTTTTTCCTTCTTCAATCCCTCTATTTCTCCACCAAAAACCACATATCATATACCAATATTTATCTCCACATCCTAAATAAGCTAATACAAGTGATAGAAGTGGAAAAAAAGGTTTGAGGAGGAAGAATTTTACACTTGGTGAATACTGTCACTAAGAAGAGTAATTGGTTAAAGTTTAATTTTTATTTTTGATATAAAGACTATGATAGATTTTAAGGTTAAATATGTAATTAGAATGGAATTTGGAGTTATATTAGATTTTTGAGGAATTTTCTAAAATGAGATGTAATTATGTGTAGGAAAAGAAACCATTCAAGGAGACAAAGGCAAAGACAAGCCTTGAATTAGGTAGAAAGTGGTGAAAGGTAGGTGAATTTGAGATTAAAATGTATACATGTGCATGGTTGTATGAAAAAACATGAAATATGTGTATGGAAATGTGAGATTGGTATGTATATGAGGGTAATTGTTCATTATGTTAAATGTACATTAATTATGTATTTATGTGAAGTAAATAAATGTGAGAATTGTATAAAAATGACCATGTAATGTAATAAACCTATAATGGCCGAATGGTGCATTATAGGTGTGTGAATGTGTATTGAAGAAATGTATGTATTAGTGGCATGATTGTGAAAAAAATGGACTTAGAGTTGTGTATTTAATGATATGAAACAATATTGGTTAATTTGGTGTCGCTTGACATGAAAATAGTGTTATGGAATGATGTTCACTTATAGGTGTGCAAATGAACAATTATGTAACATATATTATGTAAGTAAATGAGATGAATAAATGATATTTGATAATGAGAAAAGATTGAGTATGAGAATGATAAAGTGATTATGAAGATCACCTAAAAATGTGATTGTCATAAGTGGTCATAAAATGATCAAATGTATAGTGAAATATGACATTAATTGTTGTTGAATGACCATTAATTGAATGGAAAATAAAAATGGGAATTTAAGGCCCGTATAGTTAGACACCCACTGAATAGGTTGATCGGTCAACTACTAAATTATGCAGCTACTACGTTAAGTCAAGTCAATTATTATCATTGCATTATTATTATGGACGAGTGTAGCCATCGAGGTTCTTTTGTAGCCACTGCACAATAGCGCAAATACAACCACCGAGGTTCATTGAGAGCTAGTGTACTATATACCATAGTGTTGGTATAACCACTAAGGTTCATTCAGAGCCACTGCATGATAGCACGGGTATAGTCATTGAGGTTCATTGAGAGCCACTGTATGATAAGTAAGTGCAGCTATCGAGGTCTAAAATGTAGGCCATTACACAAGTTTCATTTCTATTGTCTAGTGTCCTTAGGTGTAGTCTATCAGTATAAGCCATATTAAATCTAAGTCATATAATGAGAAATTTAACTATGTTATAAAATGTAAAATGATTGGATTGTAATAATGAAAATATATCAACTTAACATGTATATTGTTGTATATAGCCTGTAATTATCTATTAAACACTTAAACTGCTACATATTGTCTGCAATTGCATGACTACCTTTGTGTGTGTGCATATGTATATTATGTTTTCTCAAGTTCACCACTGAGTTATACTCAGCATATCGGTATTCTGATGCGCAAGTAAAAAATAAGAGGCGCATGAAGAGTCAAACCTCTATAGCCGAGGAATGTTTTGGGGTATAGTTCTCTATTTAGTTTGGTCTATAATTAAGAGTCTGTACTCATGTATAGCTAGAATATGGGTTAGGTAAGGATGATAAAAATGAATGTAGTTATAAATCATAGCATGTAACTAATAAAAGAAAGAGAAAAATAAATATATGTCTGTAATAATATGTATAAATGTTTGAGTGTTGTTGTCTGTTATTTCTATTTTTTGATGGGTCTGAGACTTTGTGATGCCTATGATGGTTGTGATGTATGTGCAATGATTGTACATTTGTGAATGCTGAGCTTGAAAGGACTAGATAGGTCCGTATGGATGTGAAGTAAAGATAATTATATAAAACTACAAATTTCTTTGCAAAAAAATTTTTGGTTTTTAACTCGGGTAGCTGTTATGCTATCCGATTTTTTGTAAAATATTTTTCGAATGAAATAGAAGTTTTTGACAATGTATTATGACTAATAAAATGACAATATAGAGAAAGATTTAAAAATAATAGTCTGATATGTTAATAAAAAGAAAAACACTAAGTGTTAAATGAATGAAATCCAAGGGTAATTTCATGATGGGTGACCATGTAGGAAGTAGCATTCTTATCGGATTTCTTCAAGAATTGAGTAAGGGTGTTACAAGTAGGGCCACTTCACACATTTGTGTTGGTGCAGTAACCCGTAAGGTCCAGTAGGGCCACTACACATATATTCATATGGTGCAGCCACCGTTGAGGTCTAATAGGGCTACTGCACATACATTCATATGGGTACAATCACTGCTGAGGTCCAGTATGGCTGTTGCACATATATTCATGTAGATGTAGTAGCCATTGAGGTCTAATAAGGCTACTGTACATATCCATGTGGGTGCAGCCGCCATTGAGGTCTAAAATGTAGGCCACTGCCATATGATAAGACCACTATGGTTGATATCTTATTTTTCAGTATTGAGGTGTTATTTGTCAAATATGAGTTGAACTAAGTAAATGATGAGATTAAAGGTTATTAATATATTAAAATAAGTAATATGAGTAATACGGAATGTTGGTAAAATACTATAAGTAGTTCTTGATATAAGCTATAAGGAATCAATTCTATCATGGAAATATATAGTTATATGCTATTACAGATGTTACCAAGTTGAGTATTATATGTGACATATAGGTTATTGATAAAGTGTTAAGAAGGAACTCAATAATTAAATTTTGACGTATAGACATATATGAACTATAAAGGAAAAACTTAGGGAAGTATAATATTATAAAAAGAAGCATATTTTAAAATAGAGAAAGAATATGGAAACCATAGTTAAAAGTAAGATAAGATACAATTTGATGTATATACATATACACAAATGAAAAATGGTATGATAGAGTATAATGTATGGAAATACAAAAATGATAGAAATTGTTTAGGAAGCACATATATGCACATAAGGACATAGGCATATGAAAGATAAATAAAAGAATTCATAATTAATTTAAGGAATATAGATACCATACTGAATGATAGTATAACATATAAGTTTCATGGTATTAGAATACATCGCTGAGCAATGATGCTTAATGCATTGGCTTTTTCTAATGCGTAAGTTGTAACTGAGTCGAGTAAGGCAGCAGATCAAGTCCTAGTAACAATAATAGAAATTGATGTTATAATTATACAGGTAAGAAGAGTCCACCACAAGCATTGTTTGCATCTTAAAGGTGTACCTGCATTACTATTAAATAAGTGTTACTTAGAATTACATGTAAGTGCCTAATATTTAAGAATTATTAAGTATGATAAAAAGTGTATATGGATGGATAGTATTTTTCAATTATTTTCCATAATAATAAATATGTAAATGACAGTTGTGCTAATGATTCTTAAATATTAATAATATTGTTAATATATTTATACATTTGCTTATTGAATATGATGCATGTATATTAAATGTATGTAATGAGAATTTTAATTTGGTATGTTAATTGGGATTAAATAATTGCTGACAAAACTAAATAAAGGGGTATAAATGTTAAGATGGAAGCATAGAAGTTAGACCAAAATTATGACATTTTGTACTTAAATCAGTTTATCGATTGGCTATAAGGGTGTTACACATGATCCCAAGATTTTTTTAGTGTTATAGTTCAAATTCAAACTAAAGAAGGGCTAATTCATTATTAAAGTGTTTGTAAGAATTTTTGGTTGAGTGGCAAGTGAAAAAGGGAAAGGCTTCTCTGCAAATAATGCTATTGGGGGCACAAAATAATGTCAGTGCCTTTTCCTTTTCATTTTAGTTAGTTTAAAGCAAGAAAAAATATGAAATTTTTATTCAAGAACTCAATAATTGTTAGGATTGATATGTGTAATATAGTTGTAGCTATAAATTAAGAAATTAGTTATTGAGTTTACTTGAATAGATGAAATGTATAAGCATAGAGGGTAGGTATGTTGCTATCATGCTACAGCAATAGAGTAGTAAGTTGAATTTAATTTTGTGCTGCAAGAGTTTAACATAGTGGCCATATGTAATGCTTAAAGTAATTAGCTATTAGAGAGGAATGAATATTAGCAAACTAATCATTATTTTTGCAGAATTAGTAGCCATAGATGCAATTTTATTTGATTGACTGCTATCATTGATAAAGCTATAATATGTTTGGAAACTTATAGCAAATGTTGTAAGTACAAAATTTTTGTAGGTAAAACCTATAAAACATTTTTCTATGGTATGAAATTTCAAAAGAGAGAGATGTTGTCTCACCCTAATTTTTTGAACTAGATTAACAAATGATAGAATTAATTTATATGAACAACTAAAGGAAAAATGATAAAAAGATGTAAGTGAAATTTAAAAAAAGAACAATGGCATAACTAAAAATTCATATTTTATGATAAAATATTAGGGCATAATTATGAAGGAGTAGTATGGAATAAGAATTGGTCATAAAAAGATCAAAATATATGGAAATAAAGTTTAGGAAATTGTCTACAATAAATAGTAACTTGGTCAGTGCTAAACCCTAATTCTAGCCACTTTAACCAAAGTGACTCAAAAATTAAACATGCTAATACTAAAATAATCCAAAGCATCTAAAAATCATGTTACTAGAATTTATTTGGTGAAGGAATACTTAAAAACAAATAAAGGGAATTATTATAAGAAATAAAAAAAACAAATAAAAGAAAAAGATGACTTTTGTATGATAAATATAAGCCATTGGATTGAATAGTGCCTAAATTAATCTAAGCCATACAACTCATCATAAATGATGAGAAAAATCTAATATCTAGAATTCTAAAAATATTAAAGAATAAAAAGATTTTTGGGTAGCAATTAATTATAACCATTGGATTGTTTTAAAACAAATGAATCCTAACCTTTGGTTTACATATATAAAAAGGTTAGAACTCAATTATTTGGATGGGATAGAAATAACCATCCTCTTTTCTCACCACCATAGCCGAATTTTTTCATATTTTTCTTTACCTCCATTTCTTTTTCATTTGTTCAACCAATTACACCAAAAATTTATTCCAAATACTAGCCTCTACCTTCCTAATATTTAATCCTCATATAATATTTAAGTAAATGAGGTGGTTTATGGAGAAGGATAACATGGAAGAGTTGAGTGAATGACTTAGCATAGGTAAAGTTTTCATTTCCTTTAAGTTTAAAATTCAAGTAGGTAGGTTTAACATTTAATTACACTCTTTTAGATTCAATTTGGAGTTTTGAATTTTTGGTGAATTTTCTTTGAGGAATATCAAAAATAAAAGTGATAGAATAAGAGAAATTGGTGATGGAAACGTGAAATGAATGGAATTAAAATGGGATTAGTGGATTAAAGTTAATAGAGGTAAGTGCATTTTATTGAATTCTAAGTATTGAAAGTATAGTATGGAATTAGTAGAGATGTCATTATGAAATGTTATTAAGGTACATAAATAACATGAATATAATGAGTAATCCTAATTAAAGAATAATATATATACAAGTTACTAAAAGAATTAAATTATAACTTGATAGTAATTTGGGCTAAATTGAAAATAAGAAAGATTTAAGGTACTAAAGTGATAATTTTAGGTAGCAATGTAACTAAGTGAATTGTATTTGAATATGAAATGAAATTAAAGAAATATAGGCATAAAAAATTAAAGTTGGATGAAATTTATGATTAATAGGAACTTTATGGTTTTAATTATAATACCGAGACATTTAATTAAATAAATATGGGGGATGATGAATTAAAATATACTTATACTTGATATTTAATTAACAAAGTTAATATGGAAATCTTGTTATTTAATTTAGAAAGACAATGTTAGGAAATTTACCACTTAAATATAATTTATGGAGATGGTGATATTTTTATGCAAGATGTAAGTGTACTTTTTTGAAAATTTTAAATTTAAGTGTATGATATTATTATGGAAAAATTTATGTTATATAGTATAATTATTAGGTAAATGAAATTAAATATGGAATTAAATAAAATTAGATGTAATTAAGTAAAAAACAATGAAGAATTAATGAAATTATTAAGTTGAGATATATATGAATATTGAACTGAAATTTTGATGTAATTGTATTCAAGAGTTTTAATTGGAATTTTCAAAGATTAAAGATGATATAAATGTAATTGAAATTAATTAAAATAATTAGAGTATATAGATATGAAGAATAAAAATTGATAATGAATAAAAAGTAGTGATGGCCAAAAATATAATCACAACTAACTTAAGAACTAAGAAGCAATTTTATCAAAATATATGGTGGAAAACAAAGTAATGGCAAGATTAAAATTAGAAATGAGGAAATAATAGAAATAATGTACTATAAGAATATTTTACATATAATGGTGAGAATTCATAAGATATTGTAAATAATATTTGGAATTGAAGATATTTATAAAATTTAAAGATTTTATTAAAAAAAATATAATAAGTGTATTATGTGAAAATTATAATTTTACATAAATGAAGTTAATATGAAAATTAACTAATTATGTGATATTTGGTTAATATGAATGAAATAATTTGATTAAACATACTAATTGATTTTTAATTAATAAGGATATAGTGGTTAATTAGAAATTTGAGTGAATAAGAATTTATTTAAAGCATGGACTAAAATTTTAAGTTATTGAAGTATAAATTTTCTTTAATTTTATATTATTGTAAGACATTAAATAAATAAGAGGATTTAAAAAAATTAAAGAATGAGATAGTATGAAGATTATTCTTTGAAGGTGAAATGTATAAATAGGCCGAAATTTAGTATAGAGTATTAAATGGAAGGATTTCATGGCACATGATAGAAAATTTAAGATATTAATGATTTAGATAAAGGAGTGTAATAGGTACATAACAAATAAAGTAATTAAAAGCTATAAAATAGGAAAGAATTAATTCAACATAATTAATATAATGTATGAAATTTAGATAATAGATTAAATTTAAGAAAAAAAAATCAAGTATTAAAGTTTCCTATACATGAACATGAATAATATATGAATTCATGGGGATAAAGAAATTAAAAGTATAAATTATGTGGTAGTCAAAAACCTTTTATGAGTTCTACAAGGATAATATTTCATGATTTATGAGATATTAAATGATTTGGGTGTGATTGCAAATTTATGGTTGCAAATTTATGAAGAAATTATAAGTGATTATATAAAAATTATTATAAATCGAAGTTTTAGTAATAATGTTAATGCCTATACAAATGTAGACGGATAGAGTTAGTGTCTGGATAAGTTGGCTAGCTGACTAGGGATTTATTTAGCACTTGCCATAGCCTTCAGGCCTAGTTTAACCTATATAGTCCATGGCATTTGGGCCTAATTCTTGAACCTTGTGGTCCATGGCCTTCAAGTCTAGTTTTTGGTCTACATAACCTATGGCCTTTGGGCCCAATTTTCAACCCTTAGGGTCTATGGCCTTCACGGCCCGAGTTTGACCTCCATGGTCCATGTCATTCATGGCTCAATTTTGGCATGTGCGGCCTATGGCCTTTGTGGCCCAGTATATAGTTAGTTATTCTTATTGGTTATTACCCTATATGGCATACATGACTAGGGATATCCTATTATCCAGTACTAAGATATCTGCCTATTGAGTATAGGCAAATTAATGACAATAACTAAGTAAATGGCTATTAACAAATAATGATATAAAATAATAATATTTTTGTATTCAATGGTAATTAAATGATTATATAGATTACATAATAATAGATGTACTAAATAGAAAAAGTTACGCAATAAGAGGAAATTTTATGAAATTGTTAAATTAATAATTACTAAGTATTTTATACATGAAACTTAATAATATCTATAATCATTTGAATAATTTCAAATTTTATAATATTAATGATTTATGGTATAAAGATTAAGGAACCACAAATTTATTTATACAATAATTAATGTACTTGAATGTGTGGAAGATTAGATATAAGAAATGGTAGGTTATAGTTCAAATTGTGTTAAGCTACAGATCAAGTTACAATATTGACTATATATTGAAATTAAAGACAATAAAGGCTCACCATCTTCACGCATTTGGTTTAAGTGTACTATATGTATGCATGTTCATTATTGTATATGTATGGGGTTTGTATGTACTTAATAAATGATTATAAATATAAAGTGCATAATTACTTATTCTATATGAAAATAATTTGAATTCACACTATCAGTGAAGTTGAATTTTGTTAATGTCAAATATATGTATACATAGATGTGAGTATATAGAGAGAAATTTGATAATTATATTAGTAGAAATAGGTATATTAAATAAGAGTACTCTAAATAATGCATTAAAATGATAATTGATAGTTAAGATATGGCATTAGTAATAATATGATGACTAAAAGATAGTGTTAACTAATGATAAGTACGTATAAGGATTTTTTAGTAAGATAAGGAAATATGTTGTTATCGTTTATGTAGCATCCTATATTCAGATTCATATATGAGTCAGGTATAGAGTGTTACATGTTATCTTTTCTCTTATTTTTTACATAATAATAATAAATAAAATGGTGGTTGTTAGATAGTGCTAATTAAATTTACTTGAGTTCTTTCTTACCTTTTTAATAAATTTTTTGTTTTAATGAATCTTAAAACCCTTAAAACATGTTTATGTAAGATTAGTACACTTAGTTTGATAATAAAAAGGGAAGGTCATATTATATTAGGTTGCATTTTGTCTAGGTCGTGAGCATATATTGCATTTTATCCAGGTCATGAGTGTATATATGCGGAAGTAAGTGATACAACTAGGTTATTTCCTTGCCAAGCGAAAAATATATTTTGGAAAAAAGGTGTAAAGTGATCCTTTTGGACAATTATAATCATTTCTTTAAAAATTTAACCAAAATGATCAAACTGAATTAAATTAGAGAACATAGATTTAAAGGAAATAAGGACTTAAAATTTAAAGTAATTAATAT
>CANXYI010406242.1:0-11950 GCA_948208565.1 Hura crepitans | reverse complement strand
TTTATTTCCAGAAGTATTTTAGGTTATAATAGGATATATTTATAGAATAATTAGTGATTTATTTCTCATTTTAAATTTACTAATTATAAGGAATTCCTAGTTAGAAAGGGATTCCTATTTAATAGGGTTGTAACCTTAATTTAAGGAGGCAAAATCCAATCAATAAAACAAGTCGTATATGTTATTAGTTCTAAGACATCCAAACCTCTCTCTAAAGGGGTCCAAGGTATCGTTCTCCCCTCCACGAGTTCAAAACACATTCCAAAATAGGGTGCACAAGGAATCAGAACAAGGAAAGGGAAAATTAAACGAATTAGACTTCCCTATTCATCGTCCCGTGACAAGATCCTATTCCAGCAATCGTAACAGAGTCCTTTTACTTTAATTTTAATTATATTAAGTCCTTATTTACCAAAATTGATGGAATTTTTTTTCAAATTTTAATCACATTGAGCAATTGAATCTTAGGTATTCAAAAATTATTATTGTTAATTCAATTTTTGGTGAAAGAAAATCAATCGTCAGCCATCCTCTATAAGATGTGATTTTAGTCAAATTTCATAATTTTTAAAGGATACAACTCATCGATCTCTTATTTAACTTTTAATTTAATTTACATGATACAATATAGAGACAAAATTGATAAGGCGAGCCAGATGAGGACTTAGGGTGATTAAAATTAAAAATAAAATGACTCAATGTAGAAAAATTTTTAATACAAGGACTTAATGTAGAAAAATATAAAAGTCTGGGGAAATAAAAATATGTTTTGCCATATTTTAATAGTCCCCAGTCTTTTTTTTGAAGGCAAAACATATTTTTAGATCCCAAAATTTTTATATTTTTTTATATTAAGTCTCTGTATTAAAATTTTTCTACATTAAGTCCTTTTACTTTCAATTCTAATCGCCTTAAATCCTTATCTGGCTTGTCTTATCAACTTTTCTATATATCATGTTGAATAAATTAAATTAAAAAGTTACATGAGATTGATGACTTATATTCTTCAAAATTGTGAAATTTGACCAAAATCGCATTTTAAAAAGTATATCTAATGATTAGCTTTTACCAAAAATTGAAATAACAATTATAATTTTTGAACACTTGGGTTTCAATTGCTTAATATAATTGAAATTTGAAAAAAAAAATCCATTAGTTTTTGTAAATAAGGACTTGATAGGGTAATTTGCATAACAAGTCCTTTAATTTATACCATTATAACAATTAAATTCTTCAATTTCAATTTGTAACAATAAAATCACTTGATTAATTAATGTAACAAAAAAATCCAATGACCAGCTATAATAAGTTTACAGGTAAAATAATATTTAAAATTAAGGGGTGATTTACATAATAAATCCTTTAAGTTATACTCTTGTAACAATTAAACCCCTCAATTTCAATTGGTAACAATAAAATCATTCAAGTTTAATTATTGTAGCAAAAAATCAATAACAAGTTATAATAAATTTACCAGTAAAATAATATTTAAAATTAATAAAAAAAACATAAAAAATAATAAAATAAATCTTTTATTTTCTATCTTTTTCCATCTCATTTCTTTCTACTTTCCCAAACATTAACTTTACAAAATGAAAAAAAGTACTAGTTTTATTTTTTTAAATGAATCTCTATATTTATCTTAGTCATTAACATAAAAATCATAAACACAAACATCATAAAATTGTTATCATTCAATAGCCAAAAAATTTCAATACAAAACCTCAATTTCAAAAAAATTAAAGAATCTACATTTTGATTTAATAGAAAATCAAACCCATGAGCCACAAATATCAATAGAAAGTAAGGAAAATAAATTATTTTGTTATTATTGAAGCTATTGATTGAGAAATGAGGAGAAAGGGAAAAGAGCCATGAAAATTGGCGGAGAACAGGAGGAAAGAGAAAAGAAAAGTAAAAAAAAAAATCATTTTAATGATGCTGTAAATTGAAAATGAGAAAGTGATATAGAGAGAGAGAGTGGTAAAAGATGAAGAAAAAAAAGGAAGAAGAAGAAGTGTTATTTCTATTGTTTTTATTTTTTGTAAGTTTTTTTTTGTTAATTTTAAATATTATTTTACTTGTAAACCTATTATTGTCGGTTATTAGATTTTTTTGTTACATCAATTAAACTAAAGTATTTTTTTATTACGAATTGAAAATGACTTAATTGTTATAAGGGTATAAGTTAAGGAACTTATTATGCAAATTACCCATTATTTTACCAATAAACTTATTATAGCTGGTCATTGGATTTTTTTTTTCTTACATTATAACTTCGAGTGATTTTTTTCGTTGCAAATTGAAATTGATGGACTTAATTATTATAAGAGTACAAGTTAAGAGACTTGTTATGCAAATTACCCCGACTTAATATAATCAAAATTCAATAATAAAAGGACTCAAATGTATAAAATTTTTAGTACAAGGATTCAATGTAGAAAAATGTGAAAGTTTGAGGACTCATGAATGGATTTTTCCTTTTTTGAAACTTTATATGCAAGAATAATTTGAGATTCAAGATTCATGCAATGATGAAAATATCACCAAGATATACAACAAGAATAATGCCAGTATCATATTACTTACAAGACACTGGTTGAAAATTTGGGCACGTCATTGTGAGATGGTTTAATCTTCCAACCAATCTTTTACACTAGATGAGTATGTTTTCTTTCATGTCGGTAACCTGACCATCCCATGAGCCATTTTCATTTTGTTAAGAAATGTGAATATTAGCTATAACTTACCTTGTATACTTCAGCTAATTAGTAGGAATTAGTTTTCGTTCATGTCTACGATCAGAGGCGTCTGAATAAAATTATCAAAAAGTACGTTTACACTTCATGTTCCATATTTTAGATTCTCTTTATTATATGGTATCAAAGCCCTAGGTTTCTAATTTTGGGATTTTCAGTTTAAGAAAAGAAATTCTGTCAAAAGTTGAGTCGGACTATTTCTAGTTGTTCCACGAAAAGGGGTGACCAAAGGAGGTGCAAGTGAACCTCATGTGGCGTTGAACCTTAAAAACTTCTTCCTCATGCGCCAGCAAGAGGGGGCACGAGCTGGCGTCTTGGTCAAGTTCTTCAATCTTCGGCATCGCGCCTATATTTCTAGCCACCAGTTAGCAATTTGTGGGAAGAAAACTTCAATCGGCTATCTTTTCTATTGGTGTGAAACTTATTCCCTTGTCCCTGATCTTTTGAGAATTAGAACTATGGATGATATATATATATATATATATATATATATATATATATATATATATATATATAAAAGACCTATGAAGTTGTTCCTACCATGTCAAAAATAATTGAGCATAATTTAAATTGGTTTAATTATCTAGAGTGGAGTAAAACAATTAGAATTTACTTGCAAAGTGTTGAGAAAGATGACCATTTAATTCAAGACCCCCATAATGATGCAACTAGGCAAGCTTGGCTTAGGGATGATGCTAAGTTGTTTTTACAAATCCTAAATTCAATTGACCATGAAGTAGTTGATATGGTGAATCATTGTGAATTTGTCAAAGAGTAGACGAGGTATTTAGAATTTTTGTATTCTGGGAAAGAGAATGTCTCTAGTATGTACGCGGTATGTAAGGTTTTTTTATTGCATTAAAAAGGAAGCCAAGTCTCTTACCACATAGTTCATGGAATTTAAAAAAACTTACGAAGAATTGAATGTGCTACTACCCTTCAATACTAATATTAAAGCACACAAGCTCGAAGGGAACAAATGGCAATTGTGAGTTTCTTGGTAGGACTACACTCTAAGTTTAGCACAGCCAAATCCCAATTTCTCTCCAGTTTCAAAATTACCTCTCTTCAAGATGTGTTTAGTCAAGTGCTATGCAGAAAATACAATCCATCTAATGAGCAAACTGGTGTACTTGTTACCAAAATTGGGGCATGAAGGTGTAAGAATAACAATATAAGAGACAGAGAGGGTAACAATTTAAGGAACTAGTGAGATTGTTTGCTACTATTGCAAGAAGCCTAGACATGCAAAGCATTACTGTAAGAAGTTCCAAAATTGCAACTAGAGAGCTCAAACAACCACTCCTACTATTGCTACATCATCCAATTCATCTTCTGAGAAGTCACAATCTCAGATATTGAATATGCCAAAGTCTATCAATATCACGAATCAATGGAGAAAACTTCACCAATTGGTCCCTTTGCTAAGTTGAGTAAGAAGTGCCATTTCCTCAAACAAATGGGTCATTGATTCTGGTGCAAGCAACCAACACAATTCCTTTACTATAATACCAAACGACCTACAGCCAAACTAATACCAAATGACCTATAGCTCATACAGCTCAGGCTTAAGGAGATGGGTTGCTTCTTCTCCCTAATGTAAGCAACCAACAACCCACTTCCATTACTCTAACTAGTGCAGACTACAATGAGTACTTACAATATTGTTAGGATTAAAATCTAACTAAGATTTTTATTTTAGAGAAATTAAGAAATTAGGAGAAGAAAGAGAGTCCAGAGTAGAGAGAAGAAGAGGAAGAAGACAAAGGAAAGACTCGAGAGAAAAAGAAAGGAGCAAGAGAGAATTGCATTGAGCAAAAGTGGTCATCACCAGTGGGGGACCATTACATATATAACAAAGATGTGTGCAGCAATTGTTACTAATTCTAGAATTTTCTAACTAATTTATTCTCTTTGTAACTAACTTCAGTACAAGTTTCCATTTTTACCTTTCCTATGTTTATACATAACAATACCCTCCCCTTTCGAACATTCTTGTCCCCATGAATGATGAAACACAGGGAATTGCTGCTAGATATAGTTGTTGTCTTCCTATCCACTGTAGGTAAATACAACCATTTGATGAGTTGTGTGAGATGAGTGTCACCTTGTAGGATAGTTCTTGTGTTGAGTACCTTCACAAGTTGTAAGAGAAATTTCCCATCTAGTTGAGGAGGTAAGGACATAATAGGGGTGATGTTATCTCCCACTTTCTTTAATAGTGAGACATGAAAAATGGGGTGGATCTGGCAATCATCTGGCAGTTAAAATTCACAAGCAACTGACCCGATTCTTTGTAGAATTTTATAGGGTCCATAATACCTAGCAATAAGCTTGAGAAACTTCCTAATAACCAAAGAACATTGTCTATAAGGTTGAATGTTCAAATAGACCCAATCACCAACAGAGAATTCTATCTGTCCTCCCCTTAACAGCATAATGCTTCATTTCGTTCTTGGAAGTAGAGTTGCTCTCTAAGGTAAGTGGACATAGACTCTCCAGATTTCAATAACTCCTCAACTTTAAGGTACTTCAAATGTGGTAGATGGAAGGGCTGGCAGCGGTGGAGGGTAGCCATAAATGGCATGAAAGGGGCTCATTTTGATAGCACCGTGATAGCTGGAGTTGTACCATAACTCTGCCAAACCAAGCCATTTACTTCAATGCTTGGGCCGATGAAATGTCATACACCTTAGATAAGTTTCTAGGCATTTGTTTAACCTCTCAATCTGACCATATGTCTAAGGATGATAAACTGAACTGAATAGCAATTAAGCACCAAATAGTTTCATTAATTCCTGCCAAAACCTACTTGTGAAAACTCTCTCTATCAAAAACAATTGTATGACGCATTCCACAAAATTTAAAAATGGAATCCAAAAACAATCAAGCTACAAGTGCAGCAGTAAAAGGATGTGACAAGGGAAGGCAATGGGCCAACTTAGTGAATCTGTCAATTACTACTAAAATAGTATCAAATCCTCAAAATTTAGGAAGCTGTTCAATGAAATCTAGTGAGACATCCTGCCACGTTGAGTAGGAACAAGCAATGGTTGAAGCAGCCCAAGGTAGGGGACTAATTCCCCTTTATACCTCCTATGCACATCACACTGTAAAACACAATCCACAACAAATTTCTATAAAGCAGGAGATAATTTACATAATAAGTCCCTTAACTTGTACCCTTGTAAGAAGTAAGTCCCTCAATTTGGATTTGTAACGGAAAAATCACTCAAGTTTAATTAATGTAACAAAAAAATCCAATGACCGGCTATAATAGGTTTATAGGTAAAATAATGTGTAATTTGCATAATAAGTCCCTTAACTTATACCCTTGTAACAATTAAGTCCCTCAATTTCAATTTGTAATGAAAAATCATTCTAACAAAAAAATTCAATAACCTACTATAATAGGTTTACCAGTAAATAATATTTAAAATAAAAAAAAATGTACAAGATAAAAACAATAGAAGTAACACTTTTTTTTCTCCATTTTTTCTTCTTCATTTTTACCACTCTCTCTCTCTGCATCGCTTTCTTATTTTTAATTTACAGCATCATAAAAATGAAGTTTTTTTTTTTACTTTTCCTTCTCTCTTTCCTCTTCTTCACCAATTTTTACAGTTCATTTCCCTCTTTCTCCTCCTTCCTCGATTAATAGCTGTAGAAAAAAAATTACGTTGTTTGTGTGTGATTTTTATGTTAATGACTAAGAGAAATATAGAGAACAAAATTTGCACTTTTTTCATTTTTGTAAAATTAATGTTTGGAGAAGTAGAGGAAAAAGAAAATAAAATATTTATTTCATTATTTTTTATTAGTTTTAAATATTTTTTTTGGTAAATTTATTATAACCCGTTATTAGATTTTTTTGTTACACTAATTAAATTTGAATGATTTTATTGTTACAAATTAAAATTGAGGGATTCAAGGATTTATTGCGTAAATTACCCTTTAATTTTAAATATTATTTAGCGATAAACCTATTATAGCCAGTCGTTGAATTTTTTTATTACATTAATTGAATTTGAGTAATTTTTTCATTACAAATTGAAATTGAGAGACTTACTTATTACAAGGGTATAAGTTAAGTGACTTATTATGCAAATTACCCATAAAGCAGGCCAATAAGAATTTTGTTGAATCCTGGTCAGAGTAGCTCTAATTCCTGAGTGCCGCCAATGGGAGAACAACGAAAAACATAGAACAATTTGCATCTTAAAGAAGTAGAGGCCCTATATAAATTCTGCCTCTGTATCTAATAGTGCCACCTTGTAATGTGTGATTAGGATAGGAAGTAGGGTTGACAGACAAAAAGGTGAAAGTGTTTGAGATGTTGGATCAACAAGTAGGACTGTAAAACCTCATGTATCCAGGTAGGAGTAAGACTGGTAGTAGCGATAAGAGAAAGGGGTTCTGAAGAGTCGTACTGACTAGAAAGTGCATCAGCAGCCCTATTCTCATAACCTTGTACTTAGTCTAGCCCCAATAGCTTAATAACCCCGTTGGGTTGTATGCAGTTGTGGAGCCTTTGATCCAGCAAGTGTTTAATGCTTTCGCAGTCAGTTCTGATAATAAAAGAGGTATGCTCTAGATTTCATTTTGAGAGCAAAAATTATAGCCAGTAATTCCCTCTCATAGGCAAAAGCCTGTCGTATTATAGGACCTAAAGGCTTGGAAATGAAGGAAATAGGTTTTCCTTCTTGCATGAGACTAGCATCACATTCAATTGTAAAAAGGCTTAGAAAAATTAGATAAAGCAAGGACAGGAGCCTATACCATGAGTGATTTCAGATGTTGGAAGGCTAGATCGGCCGCTGTAGTCCACTGAAATTTGTCGTGCTTTAATAACTCAGTCCAAAGCTTTGCTATTAGTCTATATCCAGAGATAAATGATCTGTAGTACCTGGTGAGACCCAAGAACCCTCTCAACCATTTGAGGTTGTTAGGAGTTGGTCAATTGAGCATAGCAGCCACCTTGTTGGAATTAGTAGAAACCCTGCAGCAGAGATTATGTATCCCAAGTGGTGGATTTTATCCTTGCCGAATTCACATTTGGAGGACTTAGCATAAAGTTGATTTTGGGAAAGCACCTAAAATACAGTCTGAAGATGTTTCATTTGCTGATCCGGAGATGAACTGTAGACAAGAGCATCATCAAAGAAGACCAGAACAAACTTTGGAAGGAAAGGTTGAAATATATAGTTCATAAGTTCTTGAAAGGATGCTGGTGCACTAGTGAGCCCAAAGGGCATAACTCTGAATTCATAATGACCACTGTGAGTTCTAAAGCCAGTCTTAGGAATATTAGTAGTCCGCATTCTAATATGGTGATACCCAGACCTTAAATCAATTTTTGAGAAGATAATAGCCCCATGTAACTCATCTAATAATCCCCTACTATAGGTATTGGAAATTTATACTTGTAGTAGCCTTATTGAGCTCCCTATAGTCCACAAAGAACCGCCAAGTGCCATCCTTCTTTTTAATTAGCAAAACAGGGGAGGCAAAAGGGCTATTACTTGGCTGAATTATCTAGTTAGACAGCATCTCTTGGACTAGTTTCTCAATTTCATTTTTTTGGTGGTGGGAATATCTATAGGTCTAACATTTATAGGCTCAGTTTGGGGTTTTAATGGAACAGCATGATCATGGGCCCTAAGAGGGGGTAAGGAGGTAGGGGTTTGAAAAATATGGTCATATTTGTGAAGTAAACTTTGAAGTTGGGTAGGAACTGGGTGAGGTTCAAGAGGAATTAGGAGACACCTGAATTAAAAAAAAGCTTGGTAGTGATGCCCTTCCACCCACTAGTAACCACTTTTTTCAATGCCTTAGTAGACATCATTTTAAGGCTAATATGTTCTTCTAACCCTTTTAACTCAAAGTTCTTGCCCCTTTTACAAATGGACAGCTTATTACCAGCAAAATCAAATGTAATGGGGGAGTGGCATTTCATCCAATCCACTCCTAAAATCATATCATAGTCACCCAGCTCTAATATCCTCGTGTCAAAATCAAATTTGCTCCCTTGCATTGCACCCCCTTATACTTGTCTGCATTAGTCAATCTTCTGCCATCAGCAACTATGACAGTAATTGGTGCAACTGTAGAAATAGGCAGCTTAAGGTTTTTAGGAACCTTGGAGTCCACAAAGCTATAACCCTTAAGCTTAATAGTATTGTCAAATAAGCCCCCATCCACTACATGCAAAGAAACTCCTATGTGCTCCTCTTGATCAGTAATTTCAACAGGGCTAGTATAATCCCAATTCATCCATTCTTCTCCTTCAAGTGATTGCATTAACATAAGTTTCTTAGTATTACATTGATGACTGGGGAAGTATTTATCACCATACCTATAACAGAGGCCCTATTTTCTGTATTGGTAAGGTTGGGTGGTTTTAGAAGGCCCAGATTTTGTATCAGAAATAGATTAGGAGGATGTTTTAGGATTTGAAAGAAGAGGGTTAGGAGAAACTTGAGGTTTAACAGTGTTTGTGTTAGGAAGTTGCCAAGGTTTAGAGTAGGTAGGAGGTTTAGGAGTTTGTTTTGGTTTCATAGCTTCTAAATGGTGTTCTTGGAGCTTAGCTTGTGCAATAGCAAAAGATCTGGGGGTTTGAACATCTTGACAACAGATCTAATCTCATCTTTTAAGCCTCCAATAAAATTAGAGACAAAATACGACTCAGCCTGGTTAGGGTACAAAGGTTCCATTTTAAGTTTCAAAATCTCAAATCTGTCCCGATATTCAGTGACAGAAGTAGTCTGCCTTAACCTCAGCAATTCCCCTACCACATCCTCCTATTCAGTATCCCTAAATCTAGAAGTAGCAGTTAGCAAACTCTTCCCAATCAACTTCTACTCAGTTGCAACTCCAATTGAGTTACCAGGCCCCAGCTTTGCCCTGTAAATATAGGCTAGCCACATCTACTTGTCTATTAGGGGAAATCTTATTAATAAGGAAAAGGGAAAAGGTTTTATTTTGCCCGTAACATTTGTCTCGAAGCTCTATTTTACCCTCATATTATCTTTGTAGCGAAAATGCCCCTATAGTTATTGAAACTAGTGCTAAAATGCCCTCTAAGTGATAGAAATTAGGGATATTTTAGCATAATTTTCAATAAATATGGGTATTTTTGCGCTATTTTTAATAACTATGGGGCATCTTAGCATCATTTCAAACAATCATAGGAGCATTTTTGTTCCAAAAATAATAAAGGCAAAATAGAGCTTTGAGACAAACATTAGGTGTAAAATAGTACATTTTCCTGTAAGGAAATACTTCCTACACTTACTGAGCTAAAATTGACTCCTTCAAACAAGGAAGTTCCCATTGAGGAAATACCCGAGGAATATAGTTTCTACCCCGGACCCCATGGATCTTAATTATCCTTGTCAACCGGAGTGGGTAATAGACCCCTATCAAATCTAGAGGAACTGTCATGAGTAAGGATTGTTTCCTTACCTCTAGAGCTAGACACAAGAGCAAAGGTATGTTGGGGAACAGTAGGAGGAGATAAGCCTTGAATAAATTAAGCTAAGTAAGAGATGAATCATTGATTTTCCAGCCTGAGCTCTTCATATATGACATGGGATTTGCATTGCTCCGTGGGAAGAGAATTTTGCTCTTGCATTAAGGGTTCGATTTGTTGGTGATGTTCCTACTGAAGCTCCTGAAGTTTGGTCTCCAATGAGCCAAACTTATGGGTTAACAACTTTCCAAAGTTGGAAATTAAGAGAGCTAAAGTTGCTCTTCAAGTTCATCAATGGCTGCAGGAAGATCTGCAAGTGAAGATCTGGTGCGCCTAGTTGTATTTGACTTGCTCATTGTTAAAAAAAAAAATTAAAAAAAAAAAAAGCAAAAGTTGGATCGGAGAAGGCTCTGATACCACTTGTTAGGATTAAATCCTAACTATGATTTTTGTTAGCATAGAAATTAAGAAATTAGGAGAAGAAAGAGAGTTCAAAGTAGAGAGAAGAAGAGGAAGAAGACAAAGGAGAGATTGGATAGAGAGAATTTTATTGATTTTGTGCAAAAGTGGTCCTCACTAGTGGGGGACCATTACATATATAATGAAGTGAAATTGTCGAGCTATGCATAGAGCCAAATCAGCGTTTCAAGTAGCTGTTACTAATTCTAGAATTTTCTAACTTATCCTCTCTCTCTGTTACTAACTTCAATACAATTTTCCATTTCTACCCTTCCTACGTTTATACACAACAAGTATCGAGCAGCAAAACAACATATACACAACAAGTAGCAAGCAGCAAAACAACATTCCTCTGCACTTGATAGCTCTCACTCTAGTAATTCCTTTGCCTATCTGACAAAAAGGCCTTCCTTTGGCCCACGGATCTTAGACTCCGGTGCATCTGATCATATTTCTGGTAATAAAAGTCATTTCTCATCCCTTTACTTTACTTCAAATTCATCTAGTGTTACACTTGCTAATGGATCACAATCTACAATCAAAGAAATCAGGGCAGTTCAACTTCTTCCTTCCCTCTCTTTAAGAACTGTCTTATTGCAACTGAGTGATCTTGTTTCCATTAGCAAACTCACAAAGAACTTAATTGTTCTGTTATGTTCTTAGCTAACACTATTGTTGTGCAGGACCGGAGTACGGGGAAGATTGGAATAGGATGCGAGTCACAAGGCTTGTACCACTTCTATCCTCCACTAGTTGCCTTTACATCTACCATGTTTGCTGAACAACTTCATTACTGTTTTAGACATCCAAATCTCAACGAACTTCAAAAACTTGCTCCAAACCACTCCAACTGATCCTCCTTAGAGTGCGAGTCATGTCAACTTGGGAAGCAAACTCAAAATTCTTTTCCCAAGCACGTCAATAATAGGGCGGTATGTATGTTTGACTTAGTTTATTCAGATATATTTCATTACATTTATTGGTGATCATTCCCGTTGACTTGGGTATATTTGATGAAACACATTCTGAATTATTTTTCATCTTTCAGAAATTTTATGCAGAAATTCACAATCAATTTAACATCTGACTAAAAGTTTTGCGCTTTTCTTCTTCTTTTTCAAGTTTTTTGTCTTCAGAAGGAATCATGCATCAAACTTGTGCCTACACACTTTGACAAAATGGGGTTGCTGAAAATAAAAATCGTCATCCTGGCAAAACAACTCATACACTACTTATTCTTAAACTGTCTTTGTGTGTGTGT
>CANXYI010406240.1:0-11332 GCA_948208565.1 Hura crepitans | reverse complement strand
ACCAATAATGCATCATCAGCCATAAGCTATTATTTGACATTCATATCCCTTATAGCTGACATGAACTTTCGAGTAAGAGCATCCATCACTACATTAGCCTTTCCTAGATGATAATCAATCAAGCAATCATAATCCTTAATTAACTCCATCTAGTGTCTCTATCTTGGATTCAGCTTCTTCTGGGTTAAAAAATACTTCAAACTCTTATGGTCTGTATAAATATAACACCTTTCTCATTAGAGATAGTTTCTCTGAATCTTCAGAGCAAACACAATTGCTGCTAGCTCTAAATCATGAGTAGGATAATTCTTCTCATGCAACTTCAGCTGTCTTGAAACATAAGTAACAACCTTACCTTCTTACAATAGAACACACCTTAACCTATTATGAGATACATCACTGTAAATGGTAAAATCTTTCCCTATCACTAATTGTACAAGGGTTGGAGCTTCTATTAACATGGCTTTTAACTTGTTGAAGCACTTTTGACATTTGTCATCCCATAAAAACTTTACATCATTTCTTAATAGATAAGTCATAAGTCTTGCAATTAAAGAGAAACCGTTGACAAATCATCTGTAATACTCTACCAAGCTTAGAAAATATCGAATATCTATGGTATTCTTAGGTGGCTTCCATTGCATAACAACTTTAATCTTACTTGGATTAACTTGAATACCATCTACCAAAGCTATGTGCCCTAAGAAAAACACCTCACTTAACCAAAAATCACACTTGTTAAGCTTGGCATAAAGCTTCTCCTCTCTTAGAATCTAAAGAACTATCCTCAAATGCTATTCATGCTCTTCTCTACTCTTGGAATAAACCAAAAATTCATTAATGAAAACCACAATGAACTTAACAAGATACTATATGAAAACACGATTCATTAGATCCATAAAAGTTGCTAGAGCATTGGTAAGCCCAAATGGCATTACCAAAAACTCATAGTAGCCATATTATGTTTTAAAGGTAGTGTTTGCCATATTTAACTCTTTAACTCTCAACTAGTAATATCTAGATCTCATATCAATCTTAGAAAATATCTTAGCTCCTTTAAGTTATTCAACTAGATCATCAATCCATGGCAAAGAATACTTATTCTTAATAGTCACTTTATTTAGCTATCGGTAATGCAGACATAACTGAAGAGAACCATATTTCTTCTTTACAAATAAAATTGGTACTCCCCATTGTGATACACTTAGTCTTATGAAATCCTTATCAAGCCATTCTTGTAGTTAAAGTTTTAACTCTTTCAACTCTATTAGAGTTATTCGATAAGGAGCTATTAATACTAGAGTAGTGCTAGGTAAAACCTCAATACCAAACTCGAGTTCTTATTCAAGTGGCAAATTGGGTAACTTTTCAGTAAAAACATCCACATACTTTGACACTACTAGTATAAAATTGGCATCTAACTCTCTACTATGAGTATCATACATATGAGCTAAGAAAGTTTGATAGCCCTTCTTTATCAACCTTCTTGCTGTAATAGCTGAGATAACATTTGAGGGAAAATCTGTTCTTTCCCCTACAATTGTGATATTTACCCCATCTTGAGTTTTAAGACACAACCTTTTTTGCCTGCAGTCCATAATCACTTCATACTTGGATAGCCAATACATACTGAAGATCATGTTAAATTCATCAAAAGGCAAACTCTACAAGGTTAGCTAAAAAATTGTGCCCCTATACCATCAGAGGACACTCTTTGTAAACCTTGCTCACTACCATATGTTGGCTTATAAGGTTATTAACCATAATCTCTAGGTCAAGAAGCTCTAAAACTAACCCTTAATTTTTTACCTATGTAATACATATATATAAGTGTGTAGACCTCGAATCTATCAAAGCTAAAGTAGGATGAATGTACCAATAATGATGTCTAGAGAGTTTGCCTCCTCACTAGCTCATATAGCATACTATCTAGCTAGTGCTCTAAGCTCTACTCTAAACTTAGATCTATCCCTCTAAGCTTCTTTTATCCTATCTCTCTTATCACCTTGGTCTTTTCTCTGACATTAGGTAGAAGTAGGTGCAGATCCCTATTTAGCGTTGAATCTCTTCGAACATTCTCTAAGAAAGTGACCCAGTGAACCACACCTAAAGCATACCCTAAGCTTGTTCTTCCAGCACTCTTTGTTATGTCTCTTATGGCATATAGGACACTGAGGTATAAAATTATTCCTAGCTATAGAGCCTAGTGCACTGGCAACTTGTGACTACTACTTCTCTTTACTTTAGGCCCCTTGTCCCTACTTCTGAGACTAACCCTGTCTCTAAAACTACTGTGACTATCCCCTAATCTGACCTCTCTTGAACTTTTTATCTAGGTTATAAGCCCTACTAGCTTTTTCTGAGCCATAGGACCTCTTCTTTTGATACAACTCTCTTCTCTCTTTTTGGCATTCTTTAGTTGTGTAGCAAGCATCTATAAGAGCCTTCAAGTCTCTAATCTTTGTAGGAGTAATCTAGTTCTTAATCTCAATATTGAGCCCCTTCTCAAACCTTTTACATCTATTGACTTTAATCTGTACTACCTCTTTGGAATATCTGCTTAATATGGCAAAGTCCTTCTTATACTATGTTATAGTCTTTTGGCGTTACTTCAAGTCCATAAACTTTTGTCTTCTATTCTCTATATACCTCTTTGTGATGTATTTCTTATAGAACTCTGCTAAAAAGAAGTCCCAGGTCAAATCCTCTTTAGCTTTGTGCTCTGTTAATACAACCCACTATTAATAAGCCTTTTCTTGTAAGAGAGAGGTCACACAAATAACCTTCTCCTCAAGGGAACATTTCAGTTGCTTCATAATATATTATATCCTATCTAACTAGTACTCCACTCTAATAGCATCTATAGCTATCTCACCTTTGAAGTTCTTAGCTCCTATCTTCTTAATCTTTTTAAGATATGTCTTTGAAAGATCTTAAGATGTCAGCTATGGTGTCTGTGGTTTTAATGCAATAATAGTAGCCTATCTCGACAAATCTAGCATGGAAAAAGGCAATACTCATAAAGTTAATGATGCTTGTCTAGCATCACTATAAGAAACTAATCCTCCTCTTCTAGCCTTTTGCTCAATAGTCATCAAAGCATAGCTCTCGACTTCCTCATAATTGTGTAGTGTATCACTCATCTTAAGTATAAGTAAAAGAATAATGCATAAGCCTCGATACTATAAATCATGTGATGTATATGCTTAATCCTAAAGCACTCATATGTTACCAAGGAACACTTATATTTAGAGCTCTGATATGACCAAATGTGACACCCTTTACCCGATTCGGTTGCCAGATCCAATATGCACACAAACATGTTATATGAACTACCATACTCTCACATATTAAAATGTGTTCATATTTATTGAGTATAAAATGCTTTGTTTATGAAAATGGGGTTAACAAAAACTTTTTGAAAATTTGATTTGAAAATAAATTTGGGAATCCTCATGTCAAAAATCTAGCAGCATAACGACTATACCGGGACGCTATCCCAAATTTGAATAGTAACTTTCATTAAAAACAAACACTTTTATATAATCCATAACTTCTTTGATCCTCTGATCACTCCAAATTAGTCAACAACACAAATACTCAATCTCAACCTCAGGAAGAGATATCATATAAGTAAAATAATTTAAAATAGTCTTTAATATTGTTACAAAAAATTCACAACTTTAAAATACATAATTATACAATTTAGGCTTATATTCCTCACTATACAATATATGAGTGCTTTTATATTTACATCGCATAACTTATATACAACAAAAGATATGCATACCAAAAGAAAAAGCCTTCGCTTGTAGATCTTGTTGTCTTGAGGCTTTAGCTTAGATTGTTCTTCTTAAACCTATACATCACAAAGAAAGCATAATGCATTAAGTAATAGCTTAGTGGTGTAAATGAAATAACTCACTATTCTATACTCATACATACATGCATAAATATTATCTCACAGGCATAACAACATACCAATAACCATATTTGCATTATAATTAGTGCATGTGTGTCATAAAAGTGTTATGTCATTTAACATACTATAATTTATAACACATCATAATATAATGCATAAGGTAGTTAATATACAATTTATGTAATCTCCTTATGTAAACATTCTTATTATCTTTAATTAACTACACATATCATAGAAAATAAGTATCCTATAGATAATGGGGGTGGATGGCTAGTACAACCTTCAAATAACCTGAAGGCCATCTACTAACATAATTTCAAAGATTGAGCATAACATAAGCATGTCAATCGAATATACCATATATCTGTAGATCAAGGAAGACATAAGTCTAAAGACTAACATAGCTTGCATAAGCCTTTTATGACTAATAATGAACCTAGAGTTCATATACCAATATAGGCTAAAAGATTGATATAGCATAGACCTGAAGGTCAATAAATAGCATAAGCCTATCGACCAACATAAAAAGGTATATATGTACCCTAACAGCTGCTAATAATCCTAGTTAATTGGTCAACCTATTTGACTAAGTTATTTTACTCGAATGGGCTATTAATTATATTCATTTAGTTTTACCACTTTACTTTAGCTTAATTAGCTTATGTAGTCCATATTTTTCATTTAAATGTCATTATGGTTCTTAAGATCATGCTACTAATATGAGACATGGCATAAACATCATATTCAAGAATAATGCACATATAGATGTCATATAGCATCCAAATATATAATATGTCAATTTTATAAATTATGCATATATAATGCCTCAATTATTCATAACATACTCATTAACATCACCATAAGTCATTTATCATGACTAAAACCATAAGATATGGCCACCATACTTATGACACCCATGTAAGCTATTATATACAGCTAATTAATTGCGATTATGTGGCTTCAATTAAAGGGAAGTAATAAAATTTAAGGAGGGATCAATTTAACTTGGAATCAGTGATTTTCATGAGTGTAAGAGAGTTATATTATGTAATTAAAGAAAAGAAAAAAATGATTGTAATAACTAAAATAAAATAAAGACAATTAGGAAAGGGGCGGTGAAACTGACTTATATATGTTAAAAAAAACTTTTGCTAGAATTTTATAATAATAGCTAAGAAAAAAAAAGAAGCCAACTTAATGTGATAGAAAAATTATTCAAAAGTTTGATGGGTATAAAGATTGGAGTAGAGAAGAAAAAAATCGAAAAAGAGGGCTAGTAAAGAAGTCATAAGTAGTGTGGGAAATGACAGGATTTTTAGTTGAAATTGGTAAGCTACCAATTTCTATTATTATTTTAAAGGTGAATAAAAAGGGGGAATGGAGGAAGAAAGGTTAGGGATAGGCACAGTAACCATAGCAATAGTTTGAGATAGTTGCTGATGGCAACAGGCAACATTATTGCTAGCGCAAGGGAGTGTAGCAACTGCATTGCTAGCTATAAATGACATGTCATGCCCATGCTACAATAGACCATTGCTACTAATTTTGGCATTGAGTGAACCTTTAAGCATCATAAGTGCTGGTGGAAGGAATTACAATTGAAAGGGGTACAGACTATAGACTTTCTACAATTGCCGTAACACAACAGTGCTCCTGCTATAAAATAGCGCTAGACAGTATGTGCAATAATGAACATAGAAATGCTATAGTTGTAGGAGCTAGCATAAGAAGGTAAGTCATTCTTTAGCCTTTTATGCTAGTTGCTGGGTGATAAAAAAGGGTAAATCAGTCCCACTGTAACATACAGCAACGCATGTGCTGCTACTGTACCTTATGTGCACTGGTAGTAAGTACGGCTCTATAAATGTGTGACTCTTGCAACAAGGAAAGCTAAGAATAGAAGATATTAATAGCTAGCATAATAATTTAATTGTTGTAGTTGTGTAATGATTGTGATCATATGAATGGAAAAAGGTCTGGCCTTGCAGAATCTACAATAAAAGCTATTATACTTATAAATCACTATAAGTAAATTCACCAAAGAGGTCAATTTAAATTGAATGAAGAATAATTAAAGGAAGTCTAGAAAGGAAGCATAATGGAAAAGAGATTTATTGGTTCCTAAACAATAGAATTTATATGGATGCAGTGTTTAAAGGAAGAGTTGCCCTATAGAAATAAAGGTGAAAGCAAGCTGAATTCAAAGGTAGACAAGAAGATAGAAAAAGGACAAAAGTGAGTAACATATAAGCCAAATGTTGTATGTACCCCCTTATCTCCAAATCTCTTAGATCCAATTTATCTTACAAACTAATTGATTAAGCTTAGTGAAAATGGAATAATGATTTCTTTATTAGTTATGTTCTATATTCACAATGTCTAATTTATGTACTCATAGTGTGACATGGGGCATATGCACAATTTTAAGTGTTCACATATAGCTACATATTCATAACCATTTCATAATACATACTTTAGGTATAATAGTGATAATATCCATCCATTTAGGCATTCATTCATAAGAAAAGAGTTATGAGTAGAATCTAATAAGGGAAAAAGGGTATGACCTGTATATATACATATATATTCCTATAGAAATCTAGGTGGCCTGATAGTTATGGGAATACATTTGGGTTACACTCATAGGTAACATATCAAGCTCAACCCCTTAAAGATGTATGACATATCACCTAAACACTAGCCATAATCTATATATATGCATACATAGATCTCTTTGGTTTTAGCGAGCTGTATCCAACTATAAAGTTAGAAGGTGTCTCAGGTGAATTAGTTATTAATGAGCATTGCTTAGAGGATCCCTATTAGTGATAGTGAATCAGATGTAAGAAACATATCAAGAATTCACTACAAAGAAACAAAACTGGACCTTTTATAGTTTAAGAAACCCCATTAGATACGTGCTACACATACTATAGCATAAATAATGCAACTAGGTGAAAATGGTGTGAGGAATACACATAAAGTAACAAGTGTAGAAGGCTTAAAAGCATAAACAAATCAAGGTACCACACATGCTTCTTGAAAGGTTATTCAACTATAGCTAGTTTAAGTAAATAAAGACTCTAATGTCAATCATGTGTGGCAGTTCCAGGCAATATGCATTGATATATATACTAGTCATAATTATACAGCTACCACTCATGCATGATCACATATTACATTAGGCATAGGATGGATACATCAATGTCCAAACTCTTGCACATCATATAGTAGTCATTCATGTTCTAGCAAAATAAACACATGCAATACTAGTGACAAAGGTAGCAATATAATGGTATTAAATAGGTAAATGTAGGTATTGTATAAGGTTGATTCTTGATGTTAAAGTGTTAGCTTGGTTACAATATATGTACAATTTGTATGAGATATGTTAGGCAAGGGCCTTACAATGAGATTAAGTATTGGTTCCTTCTTATGATGTATATACTCCCTTCTCTTTTAGTTTATTAATGAATTACTTTTAAGTCACTTGCTCATAATTAAACTTAATAGGTTATTTCTATCATAATGATAATACTTGACTGATTTGCATAGCTTATATGCCCATTTATTATATCAAGCTTGTATGCATCTTTAACCAATTGCATATAAACATCATATTCATATTCATCTTATAATGTATAAATTAGGCACTCTAGCAATTAGAGCACAATATCAGCATTTGGTCAGTTGCATTTAAGATCAATACACTTTTTTATGATTATAAATAACACATTTAAATGTTGAGTATTAGATAGCAGAGAACACACTAAGTGAACAAAAAAGTATCTCAAAAACTTAGTTACAAGAACAAAAAGGTTAGCTTTACAACATAAGTGACCACCCTTGATAAGAAACTATGTTAAAAGTAAACTAATGCTATAAGTCTAAAAAATATTAGTCAATTAAACATAACCAGCTAAATGAGAGTGAGTATATAGTTCTAACAGGATAAGAATACCTTACATATTTCATAATAAAGTGAACTTAAAAAATTTAGGCTAAGATCAAGAGCATAAGGTAAACTTTATAGAAACTAGGTTAGGGTAGCTTTAGCATGCTAAGGAGGGAGATTATGTAAATCTAAAATAGCTTACAATTTGGCACTAGTGCCATATGAGCTATTTGCAATGATAGTGGCTAGGGCCATAAATATTTACTAGCTTATAGATATTTATCAGCTTACAGTTACTTTTTAGCTTTTAGTAGTGACCGGGTAATGGGTGAGCCCATTTTTGTCAATAATTTTTAGCTTACAGCTTATAACCCTATTTACCCTTCTTCAGGGTTATTCTAGGAGTGTATTACCTATGGCTCTGAGACAAGTTAAAAGATTAATTATGAAATAAGATTGAACATTTTTAACTTACCACTCATAATAGCTCGTAAAGAAATTGATTCACTCTAACTCACATAAATCCATATTACCTGTAAGATTAAAATTGGGGTTAGGTATAACATATAAATAGGACAGTTACCCTGTAATCACATATAGTTATAGCTAGATAACCCAATTGTGCATTTTCCATCAAGCATAGTAGGTTTATACAAATAAATTATGATTAAGTGCTCATTCAATAGAGTTACATTATATAGTTAGTCTTGGTCATGGCAAGCTAGCACACACCTACAGTCATCTCATGCACAACATAAGGTAATAACTATATGCCATAATAGGATTGGGTTTATATTCATTTGTGTAGTCCATATAGAACCCCATGTCATTTATATACATGTCATCTTATTGTTATCCTTAAATTATTATGTTGTGAGATATGGACATACTAGAGTACCACTGAGCATACTTGCTTAGTGCAAAAGTTTTTCCTTATGCAGGTGATAGGAGCTTAAAGATGTCAAGTGAAATAGACTTGTTGCTCATCTACAGTAAAAGAAGCAAGCATCAAATCTGAAGAAGTAAGAACTTTTTTATTGTACATTATTTTTATGTTTTCATTTTAGTGTGTAAATGGCATGTGTATATAGTGATAAAAGAAGGATGTACACAACTGTAATTTGGTTATTTGTATATGTAATTATAGTCTAGTTGTAGTATAAAGCATTTAAATGTCCTCTTCCTTATGTAGTGATGAATTGTGAATGATGTGTACCCATATGCATATATGAATATGAACAGGATTGTGTAAGTTAACAGGTTCTAAGATATCTTTTAAAAAACCCTGATTAATCTTTTCCCTAAAAGAAGATAGTTTAGTTATGTCATTAAGTTTATGTAGGTGTAAAGAATTTGGGTGTTAAAACTACTTAATTTGCTATGGGTATTATATGTCTTTAAAATCTTCTCAATAGGTGAGGACTGTGCCATAAATAGGGGAGTAATTTTTGTAGATTTTCTTTTAGAGGTTGTGTAGTTTCAAGGTTAGGCATAGTAGTTAGTAACCCTCTCCTAGAAATACTAGTTATGTTCTAGTAGGGGTGTTACAATTGTGGTATCAGAATAGGTCTTATGTTCCTAAGATAAAGTTTTCTGTACATGCCAATTATACAATAAGGTTATGTTTAAGGCTTCATACTTATGCTTCCTTAATCAAACTATTTAAGATATAAAGGAGAATGTCCCCATTTCTTTTGTAGACTTTAAGATAGATTAGTAGAAGAGGAAAGTCCTATCCCTTCTTTTACCCTAACTTCAGTAGTTAAACAATGATCCTTGATGACAAACTATGTAAGTGGGAGCATATATCTTGAGGGAGAGAGGTGAAGATCTCATAGTGACTGAGTACTAGTTGTAATCTTTGAAGAATGTGCTAGGATGGTTATAGTGTGTTCTAAGAGATAGTTATGTTAGAGTGTCTCTGTAGTAGGAAGAAGTCTGTTAGTGATAGTATGGTACTATGAATAGCATCGACAGAGTAAGAATATGACACTTTTATAGGATTCCATAGGAAATGTATAGGTGATCTTTATATGGAGAAGAGGAAGATAAGTTTCTATATTGGCAACAGAGACGAATATCCCAAAGTATTAGTAAGAAGCCTTAGGGTTCCACAGTAGCAGCAAAAAGTTAATATCTATCACTAGTACTAAGACTATAATGGGATACAGGTAGTAGGCCTGACAATAGTGCCACCACTTTAATGGGTGGTGTAATGGAAACATACATTGTTAATCAATAAGCTTCTTTGAAGTTAGTGAATAGGCTAAGGTTAGAGCCTTTATAAGAGTATATATAATTTAAATAGGAGATAGAGCAAGCATTTTGGCATTATTAGAGGTACTCTTTTAGCACTTAATTTCAATGTTTTGTGTTAGTAGATTTGGGTCTTTCCCACTTTTATGTGAGTGTGATTACCATATTAGAGAGCCAGTAGGTGGGTAAGACCCTGAATTATGTTATGATACTACTAATTTGACTGAAGAGTATCTTACAAGGATTATGGTGATATTCACATTCATCTTAAGATGAGAAGAAGTACAATGAGTATGCTAGAGTGATGTTATAGACCCTAAAAGAAAGATAGCGGCATGCAAAGTCGAATAGGCATAATTCTAATTTAAAAGCAATAGTCTTTTGAGATAACATAGTGATAATAGATGAGATCAAAATGGCTTAAAGAATTGGGGTTATAAGGGGATATAAATCCCAAAAAATGTTGTACAGAGTAAAGGTTTCTAGGCTAGCTAGCTTTTACAGGAGTAGTTAAGGAATTTTTATTAACAATAGTATCTTTTATCCAGTGGCTTAAAAAGGGAGATAAGTGAAGTTGGTTAATAAGTGTCAAGAAAATTTTCGCTGATTTAAGCCATGTAGATAAATGCCTCAGTGCTTGCACAACTAGTTTTGGATAAGAGGTGCATGATGTATAATGACATGCTATATAATGAATCATGATGTGAGTTGAGTTAGTAAAAATAAGTGGTTATAGATACACATGATAGCCTTAGGTCTTGTAAACTAAACTATCTTATGTGTGAGTTAGAGCTTATAGCAACACTTCTTGATTTAAAAATCTAAAAATAGTATATGAGTGAGGAGAAACACCATATTCATACTAATTATATGTACTTTAAACATTTGCTCACCCAAACCAAGCTAAATTGGAGCACTAGAAATGGATAAAATTACAAAAATATTTTAGGCACACAATTGAGTATCACCTGGATATAGCTAATGTATTGGTAAATATCGAAGCAAGAAATTCTTATTAAGAGATCACAAAATGGCAGCTCGAAATATTGTATGAGAAAAAGCCATAAGACTCCATTGTGTTGGGCAAAGTGAAACCAAACTCATAGGTCTAAAAGTGTTGACACATGCCAAAGAGAAAACACAAATTATTAAGAACCAGTTAGGAATCATAGTACCTTTACTCTTCTTCTTTAAGTGTGTAACTCTATTTTGGGGATGAAATAGCTTAAGTTGGAGAGAGTTGTGACACCTATGTAAGC
>CANXYI010406217.1:0-10229 GCA_948208565.1 Hura crepitans | reverse complement strand
TCGATTCTTGGAATATATAAGAATGTCATCTATGAAGACTATCACAAACTGATCTAAAAATTGCTTAAAGATTCAATTCATGAGGTCCATGAATGCCACCGGTGCATTAGTTAACTCGAAAGGCATCACTAGGAACTCATAGTGACCATATCTAGTCTTGAAAGCCATCTTGTATATATTTGCCTATTTTACTCTCAACTGATAATACTTAAATCTAAGATCAATCTTAGAGAAGACACCTACCCCTCTAAGCTAATCAAATAGATCATCGATCCATGGTAAAAGATACTTGTTCTTGATAGTGAAATTGTTTAACTATCTGTAATTCATACAAAGTCTCAGAGAACCATCCTTTTTCTTAACAAACAAAATTAGTGCTCCCCATGGTGATATAGTCAATCTAATGAAACCCTTGTCAAGAAGCTCTAGCAACTGTATCTTCAGCTCTTTTAACCATGCAGGTGCCATTCTATACGGAGCTATATAAATTGGCATTGTGCTTACTTGCCTCAAGCTCTCCACAGTCAACATTCTCATATGCAAACACATATATATCATCACACAATATGCAAGAAGTAGAAAAATGAAATAAATAGTTAAAATATTCGATACAAAAACCCACTACAAAACGCAGATTAGACCCAATCCCTTTGGGATCACAGAAGCACACTAACTATTATCCATTACATTTACATCACCACCACTAATACAAAAAGAGTACAAAAATACCCACGCTGGGGTTATCTTTGTGTCTCATAATATGTAAAAGCTTTGGCTCTAATTTGCTGCCCTGTTACCTATGCATCACAAACAAGCAATGCGCTATGCTTTTGTTTAGTGTTGTAATCACTTTAACTTGTAAAAAGATTAGTTTTAACATGCCTATATATGAATACAAGCCATATTCAATTTTAAAATCTCAAACATGCATGTTCTGTGTCTTATATGGAAACATGCACATTTCATGAAATACTTGTGCCTTTAAATATCCAATATGCCAAAAATCACAAACATCATGTAATAATCATCTATAGGCCATAAAGCACAACATATATTAAATTATGATCATAACACTTGTAAGAAACCATAACGTGGTCATACATTGCAAAGAATAATGACATATATGTTTTTCAGTCATAATTGCCATTATGCACACATAAACTTATATATGCATATCATAAATATCCATATTAATGTTTTGAGTCGTATTAGCATATAATCACCATTTATAGCCATACTAATGATACCTTAAGACCAGTTTTTGTGCCATTCAACCTTACTATGTCTATATGTAACATTTTGATGCCATTTAACATATAAACCAATTTATGCATTTTTAAGCCGTTTTAATTATTTAATTTATGCCTATATTAATAAGACAACTAACTAAGACTAGATAACGGAATTACTAAGTCCTGAATGCACTCGTACCCATAGGTATGTATACTTAGGCCTGAAGGCTCTCACATCCATAGATGCATATCACTTAGGCCTAAAGGCTCTTAAACCTATAAATGTGTAACACTTAGGCCTAAAGGCTCTTATACCCTTTAGGTATGTAAATCTTAGGCCCAAAGGCTCTCATACCCTTCAGGTATGTAAATCTTAGGCCTAAAGGCTCTCATGTCCATCGACACATAATCTTAGGCCTGAAGGCTCTCACGTCCTCAGATGCATAATCAAACTTAGGCCTATAGGCTCTCATGCCCATCAACACATAAATCAATAACCTGCAAGTCTCATACTCGAAGGTTTGCTTGCAGCCATTACAATTCTAATTGATCAGTGAACCTATCCAAACTAGGTTGTCTAACTATACAGGCATTATTAAACATGTCAAAATATGTAAAATTAACCAATTTTATTTTTTATGTTATTATATTACTTTAGAATCACCATTGGCCTCATTGCACCATTGCATGACCTAACATATACACTTGGCTAACTTAGGTTTATCAATGTCCATTACTACCCGTAGGATCCATTTCCTAGCTGTAATGGTATTGAAACATAAAAACATAACATATGTCACATAAAAACACAGATATCAACTCAAATAACCATTTCATGGCAATTTTCCAATATTTGCATTCAAATGGTCACCTATTACCTCTTTATGCATTTATAACGCATACATATGCATTATATGTCAAAAATCTATTTTTAGCATATTAGCACATCACATTCATACATATACAATACTTTCAAATCGACTAGAACATTCGCACACACATTATCGCACTTTTTAGTTCAAGTAAGCATAATGTCACACATTTGTATATCAAGTCATTTCGCAACAATATACCACACTTTACATCCATTATACATGTTTTAATCATACAATAACCATACACACACATTTTAAGGCATACGGCACACAATATGGCATAATTGGTTTTTAACTCGCATAATGCATTAATAAACTCCATATCAACATTATTGCAAATTTCATCATTCATAATCACTCAAAACCACCTCATATCATGCATTCATCATTCCATTAATCATAAATTACAATTTTATCATTTATTGTATTTTTATGCATTTAATGCCATTTATTACTAATATGGACATAAAGCAATTAATACATTAAATGCAAATTTGAGGCAAATTGAAGTGATTACACATACCTAACAAGGTTGTACAGGACACACGAAGTCGACCTAGGCCTTCTTTTTGCCTTGGGAGGCTTGGGTTGTCATTTCGCCTACGAATACAAAAGGGTATGAAAATAAAAAAATTAATATAAAATAATGTAAAAATTCAAAAAATATTATGAGCTTATAAATGTGATCTACAACACCCAAAGAACTTGTAAGAAATAAAATTTACGAAAAAGAAAAACCCAAGTGTCAAAAGGTTACTATTCACCTTGCAATTTTTCTTAGTTTTTCTCCCAAGTTGATATTTTTATTCCTAAGGACTCGTCTCGAGATGCTCTTCGATTCAAGTATAGGCTTACAGAGTGGGTCCAGTAAAAGAGAAAGAAATCAAAGAAGAAAGGGAGAGAGAAGGAGGGATGGTTGTTTGTGTGTATGGAGAAGTGGATGGTGAGTTTTGGTATGAATGGGTGGAAATAATAATTTCCCCTATTTATATTTTCTCACAAAATAATTTTTTCTTCATTCAAAAAATTATTATAACTAATAGGAATATTAGTTTTCCTCTATTTCAAAATTCCATTAATCCAAGCTTTAAATCGTCCTAAAATCTTGAGCCCAAATTATAACAATAACCCAAAAAATTAATGCATTTTATGTCCCGAAAATTGGGTAAAAATAGTTCTTAAACTCAAAAAATTCCAATTCCAAAGGCATTGGACTATTCAAAATATTTGAGTATCAAGTTGTAATATTTTTGGATTATTTTAAGCAACTTTTTATTTATTTTACGGTCCAGCTTTACCTATAGCACTATTCACCAAACACTGTTATAAAATCTTAATTATCATTTTTAACCATCCGAATGACTTCAAATTGGCTTCAAACTTTGCCCAAAATTCTCTTGTAATTAATACTCCCCATTGGTATGCCTAGTGAGTCTCGAGTTTCAAGAAGCACTATTCATCCCAAGAAGTACTATTCATGAGAGTCAGGATTTTTGGATCGTCACAGCACCATGACTCTAGCCTTGTGAAGGTGACATGGCACTCCGGACACACTTTTCAAGCCTTAAGGTACTATTCACAAAGCCTTAACTTACAAGCATTACAAACTAGGTCCCACTAAGGTAGTTGATGGGGTAGTAAAGACCGCAAAACTTTAACTGAGAGAATAATGATGAAACTAAAATAATTAGCAATTTTCATTGAACTAATAAATTATTTTTTGTCAAGAACTAGTGAATTAGGGCTTAAGTTTCATCGAGAGGGGAAAATGGTTGGGATATGCTCGGACTGACTTGGAAATAGTGTGACCTTATGGTTAAAAATTCCAACAAGTCTAATGGTAGTGAAATCAAAATTTTCTGATGTCGTTTATTATTTTATTTAAATTTCTTAATTGCATGAGTAAGTAGTTCACCTAGTTTCCTTGGAATTTGGGCTCGAGATTTTAGGAATCCCTTAATTAAGAGTTTTGAAAATTTTTGGCATTGAAAAAAAATAGTTTTGGAGGTTTTGAACATTTAACTTGCATTTTTAGAGATTTTATAATAAATAGGATTAATCAAGGCCATCTTATCACCACATGGCACAATCGTGGCCATCTACCATCTTAATATAAATAGGTTAGTGTCTGTGTGCATGTATAGGATGAAAATTAGTAACCTTTTCCCCCCTAATCCCTTAAAAGCTAACACCATTTCTCACATAGAGTCCCTTTTCTTTATTTCTTCTTTTTAAACTATAAAACACACCATTTTCTTTAATTGAAGTATCAAATCATGCCTCCACATCCTTTAGAATAAGATTTTAGTGAGAGAATTTGAGAGGAAGTCTAATTTGAAAGAAAATAACATTTGGTAAATAGCAACACTTTTTATGATTAAGTGATTTCTTTCAAGGTTTAATAATTTTATTAGGTAGTATTTGAAGTGTAGCATATATATACATAATTAGATTTTAATTAGGAGATGTGTAGATTTTTTTTGGAATTTTTCTAAACATTAAACCTAATATTTTTGTAGTAAAATGGTAGAATTGATCGAGGAGGAGGAAACCAAGGATTTTGAGGTGTTGTCAGAGTGTTTTAGATCCTACTGTAAGTGAATTTAATGTAATATGCATTGATTATTGATCGGTTGTAATATTTGTGTGTGAAAGTATGTGTACAAAAGTGTAGTATCAAGTTTATGTGTATGTGTGTTCAAAAGGGTAAATGTGTGTATGTGATATAGTGAACATATTAAACAAGAATATGTTAAAAGAATGATGAAAAGACAATGTGTTGGTGTGTGACTAGCATGTGTCGAATGGTATGTTTAAAAGAAATAAGTGTGTATGTGTGTAATTGAGAAAAATAATAGTTAGTGTGATATAAGTCAATGGATATAAGGTTGCATCTGTATGGGATGAGTAAAAGAATAATAAGTATGTACAGAATGGTGTGATTAAGAAAGTGTATATGCTCATGTGTGACCTAAGTGTACATAAAGTGCTAATGAGTTAATAGTATAACTATAAATGAAACTAGAATGAAAATCAAGGGAAAATGTGATGTAAGCATACTTACATCTTATGGTTGAATTGTATAATTAGAAAGGAAGTGTATAGGTACCAGTAGTTAAATTGTATTTAGAATGTAAATGGATAGGCAACTAATGATAAGCATAATGTGTAGAAAAAGATGAAAATGGAGGCATGTATGTTTGTAGTGTGATAATGTGGCATGGTAGCAAGATATAAGAATAATAACATGAATAACTGATCTAATATATGACTGGCCAAATGGGTTAGTGTGATCTTATGCTTTAAGATGGGTAAACTACTAGTTTAATTAACATGTATATATGTAACATTACATAATGTGACCTCATCTATGAAATGAAAAAAAAAGAATATGTAATAAGTTGAATAGAAGAACTAGCAATAGATAAAATGAGGTATTTTGTTATGTAAGCTTAAGAAGTGGTAAATAGCAAGGATGTTTGAAAATCTAACTAGACTGAGAGAAGTAAATGCATGAGTAGCAAGCAATAATAGATTTAAATTGGCATTGTGACTGAAAGATGAATTATTGACATGGTGAAATATTAATGATGCAAGACTTAAGTGGAATACATGCAGGATAACTTATATGAAATAAGTTATGAAATAGTTAATGACTATGAAACAAATATTATGAGAATGTAAAAATATAAAGATAATTTGTAATGAGATTTGTGTAAGTGTTTGTTAAATGTTAATAAACAAATTAAAAGTGTAAAAAAAAAAGTCAGCATGACTAATGGCAAAAGGAATGTGGAATAATGGCCCATATTAGCTAGACCACTTATTGGATGGTTGACCAGTCAACTAGAGACTTAGCAGCTACTAGAAGTTTTGATCTAAAAGGATCATTGCCTTATTATATGGTGAGTGTAGCCATCAGAGTTAATGAGGGCATACACACTTTAGGTATTAGGAGGTCTGCACAGACTTGCTTTAGGTATTTGGAAGTCTGCACAGACTGATCCCTACAACCTATGTTACTCTAGGTATTAGGAGGCCCACATAGGCTGATCCCTACTACCTGTGTTGTTCTAGGTATTAGAAGGCCTACATAGGCTAATCCCTACTACCCACTGAGATTGGAATATTAGGAGGTCTAATAGGACTAATCCCTACTATCCCTTTTATTGGGAGGTTCGATGGGACAAATCCCTGCCATGTTGATATTAGGAGGTTCCTAAGAACTGATCCCTGCTATCAAATGGATATGGGTAGGTGCAGCTACCGAGGTCTATAATATGGGCCATTGCATGAGTATAGATCTTGTTATCCAATGTTTAATAGTTATCTCCTGAGTCTAAGCCTAAAATTTGAGAAGTGGTATAATAAAAGAAATGATGTGCTAATAGAATGTAATAGGACTAAAAATGGACCATGATGAAAGATAATTAGAAATTAAAGGTGCAATGGACCTACTTGTGACAGCCCTTATCTGGTCCGATTGTTGGCCAGTCACTGTACTCGACTAAGGTGTGCTATATAGCATGTTATCCAACCTTAACTTATACTTTGATATTATTTAAAATATTTCAGCAATTATGTGAACACATATAAATTTTTTTTCCTTTTCAAAAATCATTTCAAAGCCAAGTTACATATCCAAAATTAGGAATCCTTACATCAAAATTTTGATAGCATAATACCCATACCAAGCACTATCCAAAATTTTTGAACTATAACTTATGACAAGAAAAACACTTTTATAATCTTTCTCATACATTTCCACAACTTAGTAATCCTTTTGATCACTCCAACATCATCTTAATAGCAGACAAACTAAACCTTAGGAAGAGACATTAGTCATGTATAAATCAACTGAAAAGCATTTTTAGATTTATAGTTATAGACCCATTTACTAAGTTACAAAATATTACATGCTATGGCTTAGGCCAAAAGCTATATACAACAAACATATGAGTGCACCTTCCTATAGTCTATACATTACATAATTTATGTACATCATTAAAATATACCAAAAAGCAAAATCTCCTCTTACTTGTCTAGATATCCCAAGGCATGGCTCAATTGTCCTTCTTACCTATGCATCATAAAAAAAATTATACGTTAAGCAAATTACTTAGTGGTGTAGTTAAAATAATTATTACATGTAATTATATATTCATATTTATTCTAACAAAGTGTATACTAATATTAATCATCATTATATCATTTAATATTAGAAATTAATAATTCTCGATATAATCACAATATACCAATACTTATCATCAATATATACATAACAATCAAAATTCATAAACAATGCATATAATTATATGCCACTAATACATACATTGATATACCAATTAATCTGAAAAATTAATACTATTATTTCATTCTTATCAAAATTCATTATTTACATAATTAAATTTATGTAGTGTATAAATTATCAAATTTATTTAATTTAAATTATACGATTATTTTTATTCTGCCCATGTTAATAAGAATATAAAAAACCTATGGATAATGGGAACCTCCTATGGAGTAGCCTCATAGGACCTAAACAATTGCTACACTAGTGTAGACTAGTACAGTGGCTACGTGCGACCCAAGCAATGACTGCAGTTGCATAGAAAAATCCAAAATCATGATAACAAGTTTTTGGGTTAAACTATGAGTGGACTCATAACCAACATCAAGCATCGATGTGCCTAGCAGCTGCTATCTATTCATAGTTGACCATTCAACCTATCCATTGTGCATTAATTACATATAGCTGAACAAGGTAATTATCAAAAATAAATATCCATTGCCAAGGAATGATAATCTCTTTGATCAATTAAGAGCTTCCAATGTATTCTCTAAATTTGACTTGAGGTTAGGATATCATCGGTTGAGAATTAAAGAATCGAATATTCCAAAGACTACTTGTCATACATGATACAGACATTATGAATTCTTAGTGATGCCATTCAGGGTTACTAATGCCCCTATATCATTTATAAGCTAGATAAATCAAATCTTTATGCCATATTAAGATTAATTCATTATGATTTTCATTACTGATATCTTAGTATACTCAAAAACTAAGGAAGAGCATGAATAACACCTTAGACTAGTTTTATAAACCCAAAAGGAGAAATAATTGTATACCAAACTGAGCAAATGTGAATTCTAAATGAATGAAATAGCCTTCCTAGGCCATAGTGCCTTAGCTAAGGGTATCAAAGTTAACTTGAGCAAGGTTAAGGTGGTGTTAGAGTGGAAGCCTTTTAGGAATGTGGCAAAGATGTAAAGCTTCTTATGATAGGTTAGTTATTATAGAATTTTTGTTAAGGGATTCTTTATGATTGCTAACCTGATGACATGGCTGCTACAAAAATATGTGAAAATTATGTGGAATGATAAATGCCAGGTAAGCTTTGACATGCTAAAAGCTACGTTAATTAAAGCTCTAATCCTCATATAACCTGAGTCAAGGAAGGATTTTTTTATTTATAGTGATGCATCACATAAATAGCTCAGATGTGTACTGATGAAAGATAGAAAGGTAGTAGCATATGCCCCAAGGCAACTAAAACCACATAAATGGAATTGCCTAATGCTTGATTAGGAATTGGTTGCCTTAGTTTTTTCTTTAAAAGTGTGGAGACATTACCTGTATGGTGAAAAATGCTACATTTACACTAATCACAAGAGTTTGAAATACCTACCAATATAAAAAGAGTTAAACCTAAGACAACAAAGATGGATGGAACTAATAAAAGATTGTGCTTGATTACCTGTCATCTAAGAAAGGCAAATGTGTTGGTTGATGCCTTGAGCAAGAAGTTCATAATAGCTATAAAAAGCCATGAATGCTAGGTTCAGGTGCACTGAAGATAGTGTAATTTTAGCTGAGTTACTAGTGAAATCTAATTTGATTCAGCAAGTGAAAGAGGCATAGACTCAAGATAACTAACTCATGTAGATAATGAGTCAAATTAAAGAGGGGAAGACTATAAAACTTAAAATCAAGACAAATGGGTGCATATATTATCATGATAGGTTATGAGTACCTAAAGTAGAAGGAATCAGAAAATGGATCCTATAAGAGACATATAAGGCTTCTTATGTTATACACCCTAAGAGCCTAAAGATGTACCTTAATTTGAAACCATATTATTAGTGACCCGGAATGAAGCAAGATGTGGCTAAATATGCAGGCTAATGCCTTACATGTCAACAAGTGAAAGCTGAGCATCAAGTTCTTTCTAGATTGCTTTATCCTATAATAATTCCATAATGGAAGTGGGAAAAAGTTACCATGGACTTTGTGATGGTTTTGCCTATAACCAAAAGAAAATGTGATGTTGTGTGGGCAATTATGGTGAAACTAACCAAGACAACACATTTTATTATAGTCAGAATGGATTATTCTTTATACGAGTAAGCATGATTATATATAAAAGAAATTATGCAACTACAAGATGTGCCACTTGATATTATATCTAATTGAGAACCCAGATTCACTTCTAGATTCTAGAGGAAACTACAGGATACTTTAGGTACCCACTTTACCTTCAATACAACTTTGCACCCACAAACAGATGGGCAATCTGAATGGGTCATTTAGACAAATGCAAGTAAACTATGTATAACACAAGTACTGTTTGACTTAACATAACAAGTATAATAGTCATTATACTTATATGATTAATTACATATTCCTGATCATCTTTAATTATACCATTAATTTAATTTAACCTTAATTAACAAATAAGATCTTGATATTAGATAATTGAACTCTATGGGCCACAGAGGCTATATAGGGGAAAAATCAAATCTGGGACTATAGAGGTCATGATTAGGACTACAAAGGTTGTAATGCCAGAGATTCCTGGTTTTATGAATAGTACTTTTTTAGGTGTGAATAGTATTTTTCAAGTATTCGAGACACTGTGAAATGACCAAAGGGGAAATACTAGTCATAAAATTTTAATGGGTAAAGAACTTATGAAAATGAAATAATTAACACTTTTAGCAAGACAAATAAATTATTTTATGCTAAAATCTAGTGAATAGTGACCTTAGTTGTCATCATGCCAAGAGAGGCCTGGGATATGCCAAGATAGAAATGAAAATACCATACCCTAAATCTCAA
>CANXYI010406173.1:0-13719 GCA_948208565.1 Hura crepitans | reverse complement strand
ATAAATAAAAATCAAACAATTTCAACAAAAGGTTTTTAAATGAAAAGTGCTGAAAAAATAATGAAAATAAGTTGAAAGGAAGGAAAAGAATTACCTTAGTGTATTTTTGATAATGAAATAGAGTTGGTGTATTATTGAAATGTTATATTGTAATGGGTGTATTTATGTATAAGCCCCAAAATTTTTTGTATTGTTAGCCCATCATTATCAACCGACAGAGATCCATGTATTAGTTGTATATCCATATTTATTTCTATATTTATTACTATATTAAAATATGAGTTGGGAGAAACTTTTTTCCGACTGAATTGTCCTCATAGTTTTAAATCAATTTTCAAAAAAGACTATCTAGAATCTCTTATATAAACATGAAAGCTTCATAAATAATTTAATATGATGACCTGTCTAATCAAATATAAATTTTAATTATAAAAAAATAGGAATTTTACTTGAGTTACTTATTTTTGTGGAAATGTTCCATTAGTATTTGTAGAAGTATATTTAATATTTGTATTAAATTTACTAAATAAAAACTTTTTATTATACTGCCTTTACCATACAAAATATTTTGATTAAAAAATTTATTATTATTTTCATATAAAAATAGGGTTAAATACTCGAGAATGTTTGCTTTATCCTTTTCGTGGATCCCACGGTATGAATGTAAATTAATTGAATTAATAAATTTTAGATATCGAATGATATTTTTTTTAAAAAAAATAGGGTTGAAAATAGGCTGCATAGCACGCCATATGATCATCTGCTGTATTTAAACTTCGAAAATCCTACTAACATTGTGTCTATTTAAGATCACATTGACTTCAAAGTACCATCGCCATCCTTTCAAAAAAGGGCTTAGGCTATTTTATTAAAATAAAAAATAAAAAAAATTAATAAAAAAATGTGAGTTTTTAGATTTTGAACCTTAGTTGAAACCGAAATTTCATCCTTTAAAAAGAAAATATTCAAAGCATCGTTGTCTTTTCAAGACCACCAGACCAATATATTGTTGATTCAAGATTCCAATTTATGTTTTGATGATATTAAAATCTTATTTTATTTTAGATACTTATGTTATTTTTTATTATTTTAGTTCTTGCTCTACTATAAGTGAAGAAATTCAGAAAATCAATATGGAATCAAGATTGCATAGAGAAAGAAAAATCAAGAGAAAATGAAGTTTATCTGAGAAAATTAGAGAAAAATTGAAGACTTCAGAATTTATTATATAAAAATTAAATTTGAGGATATCACACATTCACTCATGCATTAAGCATTCAAAGTTTATATAAAAATGGTTTCAAATAAAAATTTAACTTAAAAATGCTTTTCTAAAAATAGAATTAGAAACAATTTAAAAATTGACTCTAGATTAATTGTCTAGATCAAGTGTTTCGAAGTTTTAACATTGTTTTAATACAATTGATGTAGACTGTCAGATTTCACTAGAATACAAAATAACGACAACTTTTTAAAGTGACTATTTTCTCACAAGTGGCTTTTTTTTTTTTGTGTGTTTTCCAATGACTACAAAGTTTTCAAAGCTATAAATATTTGTAATTGGGAATATGTTAAAAAAAGTGTTGTAAAACTTCTATTTCTAAAAGATCTAAACTCTAAGCCATTTTATTACTTCCACACATTGGGCTTAATTCTTTTGTAACGCTCCAAAATTCCAATGTTATGAATAATACTTTTCGAGATATGAATAGTGTCACTTAAGATCTGGGGTCATACTAATGTTATGAGGTGTAAGTGTAAGTATAACTATACAGTTTTGTACATTAACCCTCAAATTGGTTAATGCATAATCTGAAATTTTTGTAAAATTCCTTGATATATAGCATTAGCTCACTAAAAGTCTGATTTCACAATTTTATACATTAACCCACTAGCAGGTTAAGATGTAAAAATCTATTTTTTTTTTGTTTTTGTGTGTGTTAACCCACAATAAGGTTAAAGGTATATGTTGAAATATTTTTGAGAAAAATGATCAAATTAAAATAAAGTTTCTAAGCTGGTTAAAAAGCTAAAAGTTATAGGAAGGAATATAGTTAAGAAAGTTATGTGATATACGTGTAAACATATATGAAAAATGTATTAAAGGTGGTGATGACAAGAAGCATTCGTCCTATAATATGGAAGCCAATGGGTTAAAGTGTAGAAGTATAACCTTATGGTTTTTCGTATTAACTCAATGATGGGTTAAGGTGTAAAAATTTATCATCAAACAAATTTGTACATTAACCCACTAGAGGATTAGTTTTGAAAACCCTAATTTTGCAGTTTTGCACACTAACCCACTATTGGGTTAAAGGTCAATACTGCATAATGTGAAAAACAAGTAAAGATCAAAGTAACATTTTTAATTGGATTTTCTTGGTTTTTGAGCATAGATTTTTTTGAACATTTAAGGATTTATATACATGATTATTTGGGATCATTATATATGTAAAATTCATGTTGGAAAGGAAGAATGGATGTAAAAAATAAAGAGAAGATATAAGCAAGAATTAAAAGATTTTTACTTAGGTTTGAATATGGGTCATTGGATCTTTTTTAATTAAATGATCCTAAACCTTGATTTCTGGTATAAATACCCAATTATAGTAGTTGAACCACATAATTTATCAATAGCATTTCTTTCTTCTTTTCCTCTCTTTCACGTGAAAACTAAAGAGAAGCCATTTTAGGGTTTTTCAATCTTCTTTTTCCAAATTTCTACCAAAATTCACCCTAAATCCATTATTTATGAAAGGATTTAGTTCTCATATGGTTTGAGTATCAATTTTAAAGGCTCAATTGAAGAAAATTTGAGAGGATTTTGGGTGAACAGTACATGGTGAATAGTAATATGAATTTGAGAAATATAAGATTTCTTCAATCTAATATTTTTTTTGGTATTCTATAAGTGCCCAAGAACATATTTATTAAGTTCAATTCGAATTTGGATAAGTCTATGAATTATTATGAATTTTTGAATATTATGGGTGAATAGTGACCATGTATAGGAAAAAGAATTTATTTTTATGGTTTAATATTTTTTTAAGATGCAATGGGTTGCCAATAAGTGATTTATCAAGTCAATTTAGAAAATTATTGGTTATTAGAATTATTGAGAATTTTTAGAGTTTATGGTGAATAGTAACGCTTAAAATTTAAGGATGAGTTTTTGAATGATTATATAATTTTCTAAGGTCCCTTAAGTGCCCAAGAAGAGATATTTATTTTAAATTATGGAACTATATTTTAATTATAATGAATTTTTGAATTTTGTATGAGGTTATGTTTAAAGAGGAAGAAAGAGAAAGGAAAAAGGGAAAATTAAAGGCTTGAGGATGCCAATGAGAAATAATTGAGCTTAGTGAGGTATATGTATTCCCTATGGTGTGTGCAATCGAAATAATATGTGTGGATTGAATTAATTTCCTTAGTTTTCCACATAATGGCTAAATTGCCTTAAATGCCTAACTGTGTGTATGTCCATTAATGTCTTGCATTAATTGGGTTATATGGCATGCTATAGCTCTATTTATGTGATTTAAATGATTTGAATGAATGGAAATTTAATGGAAGTGTTAATTATGCTATAAGTGCCATGAGAAGCTTAATATGTAACATAATTGGGCATAAATAGCTAAATTAGTAACTAGGGCTATATGAGCATAAAATGTGATTAATGTACCTAATTAGCATGATTATGAATGTATGAAATTAAGAGAAGGCCTTAGGAATATAACATGCTCACTATGTGCCTTATGTTGGGTGTATGTATATATTATGTGAAAAATGCCTTTATATGTATTATGTGAGTGTGTCATGTGACATTTGGCATATTAATCATGGTTGCATAATGTATGTGTGGTATGTGCATTATATGGCCATTTCATGAGTATGGCTGAATGACCTATAATGGTATAAGAAGTTTGGCCATTTGGATGGAGATGCATTGTTATGTGTATTTAGATGCTAGATAATGTGAAAATGCTATTAGAGGCATTACTATGAGTATGATTGAATAGTGTAGTGCCATAGTTTGGGTTTAGATTCTTAAAAGCTAAACTAGGGCTAAATATGTTACATGGGCATAAATAAGAATGTCATGGTAATAGTTGAATATAGTGAATGTAATGAAAAACCATGCATGTATATATGTGTTTATGACCATAAAATGTGTGAAACAAGTAACATGTGTTAGAAATGAACAATGGTCATAAAGAACACACTTAATAAGCATGTGGGAAGCGAAATTAAATAATAAAGGGTAAAAAAAGGCTCTATTATCAACCTATAATTTTTGATGCCATGAGCTCTAAATATGATTGTGCATGTCTTTGAATGTGGTTATGAAGTATGTTTGACAATGAAAACTAAATTGGACCTATATGAGTATGTATGGCCGAATGGCCTATAAAAGTGCATATACATGATACTTCATAAATTATAAGAATATGAGTGCTTACATGTTTTATCTCTCTGATTTGAATGTGAATATGATTACTATGATGGAAAAAAAATTTAAGAGTTATGACCAAAACATGTCCCAAACTCAAAATAAGCCTATAGGTGTTATGTAACACTAATTATCTCATATTATAGGTAAAATGAATAAACATCTAGCCATAAAGTGTCATGAATGAAATTATGCCCTCAAATGAATGTGAAAATGACAAATATGCTGTGATAAATAATAAATGAGATGAATGATGTTTTCGAGTGCTAAGAGGCATGGTGGCTGAATGGGCTATAATGTATGTATGTATATGTGCAATAAAATGTAAAGTATGAATTTGATGAATTGTGTATATGAATTTATATGTGATCATATACATGCGAGATGATTTATGTAATGTAAGGAAATACATGTAAGATGCTAAAACTTATGATGTAATCATATGTGTGTCTATGCTTTCTACTAAGCATGAGATGAATGATGCATAATCATGTGCATGAAAATGATTATGAGAAGTGATGTTAATATGTCTAATGAGAAAGAATGCATGACCATATGAATGGTAGTAAGCACGTGAACATGTAAAGGCATGTGTTATATAATGGAAACCTATTTGAGCATATATATGAACTACTGGCATGAAAAAGATGAAATGATGATATAAATGGCATATGGTAGTTGGAAAACACCATAAGGCACAAAGAGATTATGAGATGGCTAAATGGCCTAGATGAGACTTGTTCTTTTGATATATCATGTTGTAAAGCCTAAGGGTTTAATGTATATTGATGGTGATGCTTGAATGCACCTAAAATCTAATGAAAGCACACTATAATGCTTAAAGCTTATGAAGTTAAAACTATGAGTTATAAATAATAGATGATCATAATATATGTAATCATGTGAAACATAATTAAGTAATAGCCCATCAGAGTATGACAACATAGATTGGATAGGTTGAGCGGTCAACTAGGGGGATGATAGTAGCTGCTAAGGCACTTTGGTGCTTTGATGTTAGTCTATGGGTCCACTTTTAGTCTAATCTAAAGACCTGTATTTTTATAATCTTTGGATCTATGCGGGTGTAGCTACCAAAAGGGCCAATAGGGCCGCTAAACATTTATGCTAGTGCAGCAGTCGTCAAGTCCATAAGGCCACTGCACAATTATGCAGGTGCAACTACAGGGAGTTCTAATAGAACCATTGTATGTATTCTTATGCGGGTGTAGCCATAGGGAGGTTCAACAAGTCTATTGTGCGCTTATGCTGGTGCAATAGCCTATAAGGTCTAAAATATGGGCCACTGCACATCATAATCTCGATATCTAGTTTCAAGAGTTGTTTACTAGTTATAGGCAAAGTAACTTAAAGTAAAAAGAATAACAATTAAATGATATAAGCTAAGAAGATTAAAATAAGAAATAGTAAAATGGGAATAACTGCATTAGTATATGAATTTCATGATTTACATATGTAAGAAAAGATGTTATTCCTCTTTACATGTAGTTTATATCACATATTATGCGCACTATAAACAATGCATGATCTAATGAATATGAGTGATCATGTAGATATGTAATGCTATGTAAAATGAAATGAAATGCAAGATTGGTGCATGAATAATGGTATGATAATGGTTTGGTATGATGACCGTAGTGTGTTTAAGGCATAATATGTGATAAGTAAGGCATAAAGAGATGTTATGATGAGATAGAATAAAATGTATGTGATTATCATATGGTTAGAGAAGCATTAGAGATGTCTCAATGTTAGGATTTCTAACATTTTGGAAATGCCCTAATTTCTTATGCCGATACAACCATGTATGAAATATTGATCCTTTACATGGTAGAAATATATGCTATCCATGTTATGTTATTGAAAGCATTTAATATGTGGTGAATGATATAAATGTGTTCATATTAAGATTAAAGAACATTTGAATGCATGTGATATTAAGATGTATTCCTTATTGAATTCTTCATATAGTTAATATCTATTAAGCAAATAATCTATCACAAATGATATTGCGTGTTTATAAATGTGCCATAATATACTGGATACACCACTAAGTTAAAAAGTTTATTGCATCGTTTGTTTGTGATGCATAGGTATAAGCATAGCTCGGAGGGAAGAAACACTTAGCTATAAATGATATGGGATTATATGAAGATGATGTTAGCTATACAGTTTGTATTTTTTGTGTAGAAAGTATATGGAAAGACTATATAAGCAGTTATATGTATATTTATGTATGGTTTATAGGCCTGTTGTGTATTAAAAGTTATGTGGACTTGTATATGTATATATATGAGAACATGTTATTAATGAATATTGATATGTAATGATTTATGAGATATTGAGTATGTATAGATTGGAATGGATATGAGACAAGTATCGGTATTTATATATATGTGTGATTAGAGATAATGTTGAGTTTGGATGGTCAGATGGACTAAATTGATGATGAGATATGGTTAGATATATTAAAAGTGTTGATATTACTAGTTGATTTATGACATTATTAACTCACTCATTGCCTTTAAGCTTGTCATCAAAGCTCAAGAAGAAAAAGAGGGATTAAAGCAAAAAAAAAAAAAAGGAAATAGGAACACCATTGCTCTTAAAATAGAGAGTAGTGATAGTTTTTTTGATGATGATAAACTAGCCATGATCACCAAGAACTTCAAGAAGTTTTACAACAAGAAAATAAAAGGAAAAATGTTTTCTAGAAGAAAACACCATCAGAAATTAGAAAAGACTCAACCCATCTCTAGAGATGTTATGTGCTTTGGCTATAACAAGCTTGGACATATCAAAGCTAAATATCCAAATAAAAAATAAATTTAAGGAGCAAAAGAAGAAAGCCATGGCAGCTACATAGAGTGACGTTGATGATTTTACTAATGGCTCTTCTAGAGTAGACAAGAGGACAAAGAATATTGGTCTAATGGCATTTCTAGAGAAGGAGGAAGTCCAAATCACTACACCATAAATATCCAAACTAAAATAAGAACTTAGTGATACTAAGGTAAGTAGTTCTAAATCTATTTTTGATGATTTGTGAGAACATGTTGCAATGCTTTGAAGAAATTTATGATAGATATGGTAAACTTAAAAAGTGGTATGCATTATTCGAAATAAAACACAATGCATTAAAAGAAGAATATGAAAAATTGAAAACATTGTGTGAAAAAGAAGATAAAGAGATTTGTCTGCTAAGGGATAAACTTGAAGCAAAACATAATAAAGGAAAAGAGATTATTGTTCATGAAGGTAGCACATTGAGAAATAATAGAAATGCATTTATAAGAAAGAACATAAAATAGAAACATATATCTAGAAAACATATGCATAAGAACACTTATGTTTCTAATATTCTTCTTGTACTCATTTTACTATATGCTTTTATTATTGTAGAAAAGGACATATGTCTAAATTTTGCCATTATAAGAAGAGAGTTAGTTGTGAAAGTCAATATGGGTTGAGTAATGCTCACCCTATGTGTAGACACAGGGTTTTGAGGCTCCCGTATTTAGATTGTATAATGATGAAGAAAGAATAAATGTTTTAATAAAATAAGAATCTTGACATCTTAGATTAAGTCTGATGCCCACCACATAACCCCCCCTTTGGTATAAAGTTATTGATAAGAAGAATGGTGCCGTTTACAAGAAAAATGAATTAAAAATGAAAATTTGAGGTTTCTTAAAATTTTTGCAGTTTAGGGACTAAACGGCATTGTTTTTGATTTTTCCAAAATAGCCATTTTGGTGGTGGAAATGGCTATTTTAGCTTCTACAGTGGCATTATTTTAGTGTGGTAGAGTCCTAGTTGGACTTTGAAATAGGCTATATAAAACAACAATTTTAGCTGAAATGGTTATTTCAGCCAAAATGACCATTTTACGTAAGGCTAAAATGGCCATTTCATGTTTCGAGGTCTATGTATAAATATCAAAACCCCTGCCAATTATAGGGGTTAGCTTTTTTCGATAAGTTTACATTGGAAAAAAATTATAAAAAGGTTTTTTAGCTCTTTTATTGATTTTAACGGTTCATTATTGATTTTTAAATTGATTTTTCAAAATTGTTTTCCATTTTTCCCTTTAAGTTAATCGAAGATCAATTCTAAAGGCTATTATACATGGTGGGTTAAACAATTCTTGTTCTCTTCTTCTTCATCATCTTCTTCTTTTTTTTTTCTTTTTTATCCATTTGACCTTATTTTATTTTTTTATCCATCTACTGGTTGGGTAAGATAATTTATTATCTATTTATTACTAATATCGTGTCTTTTTTTCATTTTCATTCCTTTTCTTTATCTATTTACTAGTCAAATGTGATTATTTAAGTTATATCTTATTTTATTTATTTATTTATTTATTTTATGTTCTTTCTTATTTAATTAGTTATTTATTTCATGTTCCTTTTATTTTTTTATTCTTTTCATTATTTCATTCATACTAACATTGTGTTTTTACTGTGGATGTGAGTTGTTTGAGATCTTTTGAAATTTTGTCTAACCTATCTATTTTTTCCTCTTATTAAGGACCTAAGAACTTAACCTTTTTATTATTCCTCTCTTTTATTTGCTATTATTCTTGTTATTTAATTTTTATTTCTTTACTTTTCTGATATTTATTTTATTACTAATTTTCCTTTTGTTTTTATGGTTCCTTTATTGTTTTTGTTTAGAATGTATTTTAGGCAATTTCATTTGGTTAGAATGTATTTTAAGTAATTGTCATGCCATTTAATTTTCATTTAGATTATTTTCCTGTATTTTTCATGAATGTTATAATATATAGAAAATTATTTTTACATGTTACAAAAAAATAAACCAAATTTATTTCTGTCTATTTGATTGGTGTTTTTTTTAATACAAAGGGTTTTTATTTTTCTTTACTAAAAGTCACAATAATAAAACTTGTTTTCATAAATTGGCATATAAGAATCAAAGTTCTCAAAGAAAATCAATTACTTGGTTTAATATATGTTTTTCTTTAATTTCATGTATTTCCTTTGTGTTTGTAAATATGCTTAATTTGTTAATTCCTTAAGTGATTGTGTTTTTTATTTTAATTTCAAAATTTGTTTGAGAGAAATGATAAAATTATGAATTTAATCTAAAATTCTATATAAACTTAAGGTAAATAAGAGTAGGGTTCCAAACCGTTCTTTGGTTTAGCCTTGCAAGGCATTTTTCAACTTTGGCTGGGTGGCAACTCTTACCTTGTAGTGCCTAACTTACTTTTTTAGGCTAATTAAATAGAAATTATGGCACCCTTCGCTCGATCTGTACATCGAACAAAAATGGAGGATGCGCGTATGCAAAATGATATCCAGTTTCGTTATCTAAAATAACTCAAAATTTAAAACTTTTATATAAGAAAATATTTCTTATCTTAGATATACAATAAACATTGAAAACCTTTTTGGCATACAGATTGACGTAAACATTGGGGTCATTATATCAAAAATTCGACAGCATAACGGCTATACTGGGACACTTTTTCAAATTTTTACCTGTTTAAAAATACTTCTATATAATCAAACCATACATTTTCAACACACATAGGTCCTCCTGACCCTTTAATTCATATCATAATCACAATGAGCCTCAGGTTCTCACAATCAATATTCTCATATGTAACTCATCAATCATCACACATAGCATGCAAGAAACAGAAAGTAAAATCCACAGTTAATATTTTTAATACAAAATCCTACTGCAAAACGTATATTAGACCCAATTCCTTCGGGATCACAAGAGCACAATGACTACTTAGACATTACATTTACATGATGATTACTATTATAAAAAGAATACAAAAATACCTATGTTGGGGTTATCTTCGTGTCTTTTGCTTTCGAAAGCTTTGGCTCTAATTTGCTGCCCTGTTACCTATGCATCACAAACAAGCAATGTGCTAAGCTTTCGCTTAGTGGTGTAATCACTTTAACTTGTAAAAAGGCAAGTTATAGCATGTCATATATATATATATTCTCAAACCAATTCAGGTTTTCAAATCACAACATGCATTTTTCCATGTTTTATATATAATGCATAATATTTTCACTTTTAGAACCATATTCATGCATATATAGTGTCTTATATGCCAACATGTATATTACAAGCATAAATAATGCATTTGATTGCACAATTAGTGAGGCATTATAAAAACATCAATTAACCACTATTTTATTGACATAATGCATTAGTTACATAAGGTCATACTCATTAAGCATCAAATATGCCAAAATCACTCTTATCATGTAATAGCCATTTATAGGCCATAAGAAAAAGTAAATGCCATACTGTATCATAATAGCTTGTAAAAATTGTCTTACCGAACTTATATACGGCAAAGAATATTGATATACCTATTTTTCGATCATAAGTGCCATTATGCACCTTATAATTGTCCATATTAGTATTTTTGAGATGTATACATGTATAATCACCATAAATAATCATACAAGTGATAATCAACACATTTAAGCATCTTAAGACCAATTTTGAGTCATTTGAACACATTATGTCCATAGGTCACATATTAATGCTATTTAACATACAAACTCAATTCATGCGATTTTAAGCCATTTTAATTATTTAATCAATGCCTATATCCATAAGACAACTAACCAAGGCTGGATAATGGAATTACTTAGGTTTGAAGGCTCTCTACATCTAAAGATGCATAACTTAGACTCAAAGTCTTTCATACCATGTAAGTAAGTAACTTAGGCCCGAAGGCTCTCATATTAAGTAGGTACGTAACTTAAGCCTAAAGGCTCTCATACACACAGCACGTAATCTTAGGTCTAAAGGCTCTCATGCACACAGCAAGTAAATCTTAGGCCCGAAGGCTCTCATGCCTATTAGCACATAAATCAATAACCCGTAGGTTTCATACTCAAAGGTATGATATCAATCATTATAATCCTAGTTGATTGGTCAACCTATCTAAACTAGGTTGTCTAACTATATAGGCATCATTAAATATGTCATCATAGGTCAATTTAACCAATTTCACACTTTATATCATTATGTTTCATTAATATCACCATTGGCCTCAATGCACCATTGCATGGCCTATACATTTTCACTTGGCCAACTTAGGCCTAATGATGTCTATTACACTTGTAGGGTCCATTTTTCATGGTGTAATGGTATCGAGAAACTCAACATCTCAATATGTCACATGAAGACACAAATATCAATGTAAATGTTAATTTCATAGCATTTTTCATATTTACCTTCAATCGATCATATCATGTCTCATTATGTATGTATCTCACATACATACCTATTATATGTCAAAAAACCAATTTTAGCATAATAACACATCATGTTCATGCATACACGACATTTCCACATTAACATAAACATCTGTGCACACATTTCGCATTTAACGATTTAAAATGGCAAAATGCCACACATAGGCATAACAAATTATTTCATGGCATTCTAGTACCCATTGTATTCATTATTCATGTTTCAATTCATAAAAATACCATACGTACACAATTTTAGACATAAGAACACAATATAGCATTTTCAGGTTTTTATTCACATAATGCATTTATAGCTTAAACACGACATACATGTAATTCTATCACATATGATCACCCCAAATCATCATATTTCATAGATTTATCATGCCATAAATAATAAATTATTTTTAAAACATTTATTTCATTTTTAAGCATTTATTGCCATTTATTTCAATTATGTCATAATATACATAATGTATTAAATGATTAATTAAGCCAAATCAAAGTGATTACACTTACCAATTAACGTCGTACGGGACCTTTGAAGTCAGCCTAAGCCTTCTCTTTGCCTCAAAAGGCTCGGGTTGTTGTTTTGCCTATGAATATAAAAGGGTACGAACTTTAATAAATAATATAAAATAATCTAAAAGTCAAAAAAATATTCTGAGCCTAGATACATGCGTTATAACATCTTAAGAACCCATGAAAAATAAAATTTATGGAGAAAGAAAACCTGAGAGAGAGAAATTTACTATTCACCTAGTTTTTTTCTCAATTTTTCTCCAAAAATACTCTGCCTTTTTGGACAATTTTGGTGTCTATGCACTCGTCTCGAAATGCTCATCATTTCAAGTGTAACCTTATGCCGTGGGTCCCTTCGAGGAGAGAGAAATCACAAAGAATGTGAGAGGAAGAGCTGTGGGTGGAAAAATGGAGTGTGGAGGAGGAGGATGGTGACTTTGTGTACATATAAGAAGAGAGGAAAAATTATGTTTTTATACTTTTTAAAAAATTAATTTTTCTTTGCTTTAAAAAATTATTATAATCGATAGAAAAGTTAGTTTTCCTCCATTTTTATCCCCAAAATTCCATAAATTAAAGTCCTAAATCCTCTCAAAATCCCATGCCCAAATTCCAACAATAACCCAAAAAATTAACATATTTTCTATCCTAAAAATTAGATAAATATAGTTCTCGAACTTAGAAAATTCTGATTCCAAAGCCATTGGACTATTCAGAATATTTGAGTATCAGGTTGTAATATTTTTGGATTATTTTGAGCAACTTTTAATTTATTTTAGGTTAAGTTTTGCCTGCGGCACTATTCATAGGATACTGCTGTAAAATCTTAATTAGCATTTTTAACCATCCGAATGACTTTGGATTGGCTTTAAACTTTGCCCAAAATTCTCTTGTAATTAATACTTCTCATCGGTATGCTTAGTGTGACTTGTGTCTCAAGAAGCATTATTCATCCCGGGAAGTACTGTTCATGAGAGTCAGATTTTCGGGTCATTACATCTCTTTCCCTCTTAGAAAAGATGTCGTCCTCGACATACCTGGTTCAAACAACTATAGGTATTATTCCCACATCTGAGACTCACTTTCCCAAGTAGCCTCTTCTATATCGTGATGTTGCCATAAGACTTTCATTAATGGTATAGTCTTATTCCATAATTCCTTGACCTCTCTGGCTAGGATACCAATAGGTTCTTTTTCATATGATAAATTTGGTCATATCTCTACTTCATCAGCTGTCAAAAACATGTGAAGGGTTTGATCTATATCTTCTTAACATTGAAACATAAAACACATCATAAATCTGCTGCAACTCTGGAGGTAAAGCTAGTCTGTAGGCCAATAGACCCATAAGTTCTGTGATCTCGTATGGTCTAATAAACCTTGAACTCAACTTCCCTTTCTTATCGAACTCAACACCTTTTTCCATAGAGATACTTTAAGAACAACTTTATCACTAACTTCATA
>CANXYI010406050.1:0-12066 GCA_948208565.1 Hura crepitans | reverse complement strand
TGGGAATGAATAATTGTATCATAGCTAAGTTATTTCAAAAAGTTGAAAACTATTGCAATTTCTTAGCATATGGATTAAATCTAATTGGAAATAATTTTGTTTCTAGCTTTGGGAATTTTTTTGGATTTTATGTGCTTGAATGAATTGAAATTGTAAAAATTTGTTGTGCTGGTTGATTAAAATGGTGTTATTTGGTTTGATTAGTTCTTTAATTAGTTTTAGCCCTAAATTTTATTTTTAGGTTCTCAAAACCTCAAAATTTGAATTTGCAGCTGATTAATAAAATTGGATTTATTTGATAATTAAAATAATTAATAGAATAATAAACTCAATTTTAACAATATCTCTTGACTAGTTTTGGAAAATTTTGTTCATTTTGATTTTTTTAATGTTTTTAGCCCTAAATTATTTTTCCTAAGTTTTTAAAGGATGGCAATTTAATTATGGAGCTAGCCAATAAAATTAGATGTTAATTGGTAATTTTAAAAAAATTGTTGAATACAATTTTCAAACTATTTTTGCACTGCAAAAAGATAGTTAAATTGGGCAAATTGTTTTGAATTATTTCTTTTAATTTTTAGCCCAAAATTATTTTTTATAAGTTTTTTAGGGAAATTAATTCTAGAGTTGATCAATAAAATTAGATTTTATTTGATATTTAAAAGAATTATTTGAAAACAAATTTGATTGTTGACAGCTTTTATAAAACTTATTAAGGTTTTATTAATGGTGCCAAATTTTGATTTTGCTTCCTTTCATTTTCAAACCTATTTGTTCATAATTATTGGATAATTATGAAGTTAATTTGAATATTCTAAATGCCCAAAACAAATTGCATATGAATTGGTTTTATAGTTTTGTAATAGTTATATGAACATATACTATATTCGCTATCTATAGTGATAAACAAATTAATTTTGAGTTGATCAATTGAATTGATTAATTTGGATTAATTTTAATGGTCATTGTATATGATTTTATAAGTTCATGCTTGCTATAATTGGTCTAAAATCGTATGGAATAATTATTTTACAAAATAATGCAAATTATTTTATCAGTAAATGCTAGAATTGGATTTTTGGCATAATGTAATTTAAAAAATTCAAATTAAATAATTCTAAAATTTTGTTGGAATTTTTTAGTGGAATTGATGCAAATTTAATGAATTAATTAGATTAAATAATTAAATTTGTAAATTAGTTATTGGTTAGACCAATAGTTGGTAGAAAATCAACATTTTCAAGCATATGTAACTCGAGAATCCCAAGAATAATTTCAATTGGGTTAAAAATTTTTCATTTTTTGAAATGGTTTCTAAATTGAAAAGGATATTTAAATATGGAATTAATTTGATTAATTTCCATATTTAAAATTTCACAAAGCTAAGCATACATGGCATGTTAATTTTGCAAAAGTTGTAAAATAAACCAAATTCAACCAAGTGGGATCTAAAAATTGAAAGTTAATTATGTGTATTAGAAATGTATGTTAAGGGTGTACATTTGGCATAATGACTAGTTATGTACAAAGATCAATGAGATTAATCTACATTGTATTAATTTTTTCTTTAGTTGAATTGGACATGTGTGTCCAGCCTTTTCTCTTATTTTTCTACTGTATTTCTCTTCTCATCTAATTCCCCTCACATGTAACATGAGGTCTTTTAAATTATTCAGTATGTAATTAAATTACATAGGGTTAGAATGGGAAGAAGAAATTCAAGGAGCAAATGGAGAAAAAGGCCTACCAAGGAAGAATACGAAGAAATAAGTTAGAAATGTTCTTTTATTTCTTTTTAGGTTTATAATTCATGCATAAATACCTAGAGTCCAGACCAAATTGGTTTCCTTTGGCTCAAGGAAATCAATGTAGTAAAAGTCCATAACTAGATCATGTATTTAATGTGATTAAATAACATGTGTATGATTAAATATGCATATGTATGCCTTTACATGATTATACCAAAGTATGTGTGACAACCCTCACCCAACCTAGTAACCATATCAAAATGGGAGATGGAATATTATGACACTTCCTACCTAAACTATTATTAATTTGGAGGTATAGTGAGGATCCTAGGCCTATATACCATTAAACTAGATGTGGAGTGTGCAAACATATAGGATATTACTGTAGATTTTAATGTTTTACTAGGGATAAGGTGGTTAGTGTTTGGAGTCACCACTTGACTCTACACCAGGACCATTGAGCTTTTGCCTAGAAAGGGTTTAGAGTCAGATCTTATTTATGCCCCAATAACATAACATTCCAACTAATTTATCGTATGATTTCACAGCTTGATTTAGTGTCACCTAATGTTGTTTAACTAAGTTTTGACCAGGTGGGGGGTATATTTGTTTGTAAGGTTGAATCTGAGAGGGTTGGATTTGCTTGTAAGGCTAAATCTAAAATGATTGAATTTTCTTGGAAGGCTAAATTTGAAAGGATTGTAAGGTTAAATCTAAAAATATTGGATTAGGTATAGAGCTAAATCTGAGAGGATTAGATTGGGGATGGCACTGAGTTTGAAGAGAAAGGATTTGCTTATAAGGATGAATCTAAAAGGATTGGATTTGCTTGTAAGGCTAAATTTGAAAAGATTAAATTAGGTATAAAACTGAATTTGAGAGGATTTGATGGAGCTAAATCCAAAAAGAATGGATTTGCTTATAAGGCTAAATCCAAAAAGATTGGATTAAGATAAGTTTATATCCAATAGAGAAATGTGATAGTAATGTTATTGGATTAATGTAAAGTTAAATTCGAATTTGATAATAATGTTAGATTAATGTGAATTTGAATCCAAAGGAGAATATGATGATAATGTTAGATTTATATGCAGTTGAATTTGAAGAAGCATAGAATGATAATAATGTTAGATTAACATGCAGTTGAATCCAAAGGAGAAAATATGATAATATCATTAGATTAATGTAAGGCTATATCAAATAGAGAGACATGATGATAATGTTAATTGGATTAACATGGAGCTGAATTCGAATGTGATAATAATGTTAGATTAACGTGAAGTCAAATCTAAAGGAGAAATAAGAAATGGTTGTTGTTTGCATCTTTCTTAAAGAATGTGAGGGTAATGTTTAAGATAAGCAGGCCTTATTTTCTAAAGATAATAACCTCATCTTTAGCTCTATTGGCATGGTGCACCTTTAATGAATCATTTTAAAAGCTATCTATTAGAGAAAGATGGATGAAAAGGGTAGTATGGTGTTTAAGGCAACTAAACCCCACTTGGTGGTTTAGATGGATTAGAAGGCTGATTCCTCTCTATTATTACAATTCGTTTCTTTTTACAACTTTTAATGACAAAATAGCTTTTAAATTGAATTAGTCAGTGATTCTATCATAGAAAGTGTTGAAAATAATTCAACAAATTTGAAAAATTTTTAAAAGAAAAGGTTATACCTATTAGTTTGAAAAAATTGAATAGATTGACCAGTTTTGATCTAGTTTGTTTCTAGCTAAATAAAACATCTTTTAATCATGCAAACATTTTCTAAATGAAGAGAAAATGGATATATGGAAAAAGACATGTGCATATTAGTTGAAACTAGGGCTAAATCCACTTTATTAATTTAAAATTAAATAAAAATGGATTGATCCACTTAATTTTAGTAGTTGAAAAATCGAATAAAACAAATTGATTGGCCCATTAGTTAATGATGCTAGGGAGGGTTGGCTCAAAATCGGCCTTATCGATTGGAAAAAAAACATATAAAGGTCCATTTACCAAAAATGATAGACATAATTTTTAAACATAACAATTTTACTTGTAGTTTTATGTTTAGATGAAAATTATTGTTCATTTTGTCCATTATTTCCTTTCTAACATTGGCCTAATTATTTCTAGATTCTTTTAGAGTCGTGTTTTTTAGCACCCCAAACAAACTAAGTTCGTCCGAACTTAGTATATGTCTATTTATGAGTAGGTCTATGCAAACGTAAGTAGGTCTGTGAGGTTGATACATACGGATGTAGGGTTTATAAGAATTATGTCATGGCATTAGTCCATACAAACAAAGAGATGATGTGCTCAACTAGGTCCTTGCAGACTTTAACGATAGCTTTAAAATCATTGACTTCACCTATTTCTTGCCCACTTTTCCTATTTCTATTTTTTCCTCTACTTTATGTTTCTTGGCAATTTTCTCTTGATTTCTCTTGGAAAGAAATCTCCAATGGCTTTCTCACACCCCCTCCTCCTTTTTCGACAACTCTATAGCAACTAGGGAAGCTTTGACATTGCTAGCTTTGTAATATCTGCAAATCTCAATTTCATAAATAGTATTCTTAAGGCATGAATAGTGTCTCTCAAGATGTCAGGGTCTATTATGATGGCCAGAAAGGGTAGTACTATTCATAAAACTTTAATGGGCTAGAAAATGAGGAAAATTAAATAATTAAAACTTTTAGCAAAACTAATAAATCATTTTAGGGTTAGAACTAGTGAATAGTGGTCGTAGTTGGCATTGTGTCGAGAATGATCTAGGATGGACCTAAAAATATCATACCCTAAAGGTAAAAAATTCCAATAAGTCTATTATTTAAGGAATTTTAATTTTTTGAGGTCATTTGATATTTATTTGGAATTTCTTAATTATACGAGTGAATAGTAAACTTAGTTAACTTTAGAGTTTTGACTTTAAAATTTTACGGGGCCCATAACGTACTATCAAGAATTTTTGGCACTAAAACCATGATTTTTAGAGGTTTTGAGAAATTATTTTGAATTTCTAAAGTTTAAGAGAAAATAGGATGAAAACAGGTCATTAGATTGACATGTGGCATGATTCAAACCAACCACATGGTTAATATAAAAGCCTTGGCATATGTAAGGGGTGTCATATGTGCCAAAGAGTCCATCTTCCTCCTCCTACACCTAGAAGCTGATGCCATTTTCTCTCTCCTTCTCCTCCCTTTTTACTTTATTTAACTAATAATTTTAGTCTAATTCCCCTAAACTTTATATAGTTCTTTGCCTCCACAGTCTCCTAAAGCCATTCTAAATGACAAAAATCCAAAATTAGAGGCTAGAAAGTGAGATACACACACTTTGTGAATAGTGCTAAAATTAGGTGCAAGTGTTTTTATCCCACTTTTTATTTTTGTTTTGGGTAGCCCTAAGTAATTTAAGAATAACCATAGAGCTTGCTTTCAATTTGGAGTTATATAAAATTTTAGGGAATTTTTAAAGCCTAAAATGTGTATGTTTATAGGAAAAGAAGAAAGGCATAGAGAGGAGAAGTAACTAAGGGCTTGAAGTGGTGAATTTTAGTGTTTGGACACCCTAGGTATGTGAATTTAGTGTAATATGTATGTGAAAGTACATATGGAAGTGTAATTGTGTGCGTATGTGTGCATGTTAATGTGTACTATTTATGTAATCATGTTAATATGGTTTTAAGAAGACTACATTGTGATTGATGTGTAAGAAATGCATATGTATATGTGTATTCAAGGTATGGTTGAATGATATGCATGATGATAATGTTAGTGTGTAATTGTGTTTAATAAGAATCGGGATGCATTTGCACTAAGAAGTAAGCATAAATTATGGTGGTAATGTGAAATTGATAATAAGAAATAATGCTAAGTAATGATGCATAACATGGCTTAAAGTATGGTAAAGGATGAAAGGTATGTATGTGTGTAAAAGTGACTATCAAGGGTAATTAGAATAAGGCATTTAAGGACTAAATGCATAGAAGTGAATTGAGTGAAGTAATATAAGGGAATAAGATACTAAAATGATCTTAGTAATCATACTAAGTAAGTAATGGTAATGCATATGGGATTGATGTAACTATGATTGATTATGAGAATAATAGCTTAAGATTGTGAAGTCATAGAAAAGACCAAATGAATAGTGACATGAGGGTTAAAATGTACCAAAATTGTTGGGCATGCAAAAATGAAAATTTGCATGTACTATAACTATTATAAGCTATATTATGATTCATGATGAATGACCTATAACTGTGTTAATAAATTGATAATTAGAAGTTGGCCCATATCAGTTAGACACCCACTAGATAGGTTGACCGGTCAACTAGGGAATTAGCAACTGCTAGTGGTTTTAGTCCTCCTGGGCCATTGCTTGTGATTTGAGATGGCAAGTGCAGCCACCAAGGTTTTGATAGAAAAGCCCTACACACCTGGGTATTAGAAGGTCTGTATAGGCTGATCTCTACTTACCCATTTTATTTATGGATTTGGAAGGTCTCACAAGGCTAATTCCTACAATCCATTTGAGATGATATGATGACTAGGATTTAGAAGGTCCCACGAGGTTGATCCCTATTATCCCTTCTGTTGGGAGGTTCACTAGGACTAATCCCTACCACTTTAATTTAGGAGGTTCTTATGAATTGATCCCCACTATCAGGTGGAGTGGGGCAGGTACAACTACTGAGGTCTAAAATATGGGCCATTGCACAGTCTAGATCTCACTATTTAGTGTCTTAAAGCTTAGTCTTTCTAGTATGGGGCTAAATAAGTAAAAAGGGATGCACACACTTAATGTAATACTGATGATTTTTGTATGACTTAACTGGTTTAATTAAGAATAATGGAATGTATAATTGAGTAACTTAGACATGTTATAAGACACTAAAGTATAAATAATAGAATAGGTTGATACATGACATAATTGTAATTAGCTAAACATGCATGGCTATATAATTTGTATGGTGTGTGCTATTGCTTGGCTATGTGTTCTAACATAGAGATATTACATTAAATTCATCACTGAGTTTATACTCAGCATATTAACATTCCAATGTATAGGTAGAAGATATTAGTGAGCTGATCAGCCTTAAGATTTGTAGTGTAGTTGGCAATATTTAAGGGTATATTTTCTATGTATTCTATATGTATAGAGTAAGGCACTCATGTATATATAGGGTGTTAGGCTCGAGATAGTAATAGGACTAAACATAGATACTGTTATCTTTTATTCTATATTTAAATAACTAGAAGAGTACAATGTGCATGTATGTATATATTTATCTGCTTGACTCTATAATTTTGCATGATGTGGGTCTAAGACCCTGTGTTGCCTATATTGTGATACGAATGATTAATTGGAGGACTAGATGCGTCCAAGATATGAGGAATGTATATTTGGATTGATTAAAGGACCAAATGGGTCCAAGATGTGAGGAATGTATATTTCGTTGGTTAGAAGTGTTTTTTTTACAAGTTTAAAATTTTGGTTTTTCAAACAAGCAGCTATTATATTGCCAAAATTACTGTAAAACAAACAATGGTTAGCTAAAAGGATCATAATAGTTAATTGCAATCTATCTCATAATAATATAAGATAATGGCAGTGAAATAACATAAAGAGCTAATCTAGGTAATGCGATCCACAAGTGTTAAATAAATGCCATTTGGGGTAAATTCAGGATGGGTGACCTTCGAAAAGTGGAATTTCCTATTGAATTCCATCAAGGATTAAGTAGGGGGTGTTACGCACCTTGCCATCCCTAATAGATCCTTCATCTCCTCCTTCAACAATAGACATTTCCATAACCGTTCCTAAGGGTTTCTTACCCTTTATGTTGGTAATTATATAAGAAATGTGGCTCCGAAGAATAGAGTTCATTTTAAGTCTTTTTTCAGTGCCAGCTGCACCAATGATCATGCAATTCATAGCCTAAAGCTAACCTCAAATAAGGAAATCCATTTGCCTTACAAATGGCTTACATGCCAATTTACATAAACATTAAATATTAAGTCACTTTAAGGTACATTTCTATGGCTAAAACTAATCCATTTCCAAAGTTATTTTTCATGCCATTTTAAGCCAATTTTAAGTTTACTTTTGAACCCTTTTTCCATCCTTTACAAGTGTCTCACATGTTATCCATTTCTTGTAATACCAAGCACACATATCAACTTAAATCATGCCATATACATAATGCCACATGTCATGCCATTACACACACAAGTGCTAAAGGCCATACCTTATTTTCATGCCAACCTTGTAAAGTTCTCGACCATAAGTCTCAAATTGCCTTATAGATGCTATCTATCACATTCAAGCATATTTATACATACTTAAACATCATACAAGCATGTATTTACACATATTATGCCTTTACCATGCAAAGTAGGTCAACATACCCTATAAACATGCCTTGGCCACATTACATATACCTACACAAAAGCCTTAATTCACCAAGTTCTTTACCTACACCTCATATGCCATCAATAGCAAGCCAAAAATCATTCTATAAGCCATGTACACATGCCATCAACCTAATATACATAACTAAAGACCTCTCAGCCTTATAATTCTCACTACCTACACATGCATTCCAAGCATACTTCATGTTATATACCTTAATAATCATGCCATAACACCATTTCAAGCTATGAATACCACACACACCACACACCTCACACATCCACACCTCTTGACCAAGTAGACAAATCACCCTTCCATACATTCCTTTCCTTAATTCAACATCCTAATCATACCTTATACACACTATTAGCCTAAATATATAACCAGAACACTAAGGCACACACATTATCCATAATTTGCACCATTTCCATATAAGGATTTCTAGCCTAATGCATTAAATATCCATCAAGCATAATTCAAATGCCTTAAATTCACTTGCCTCCTAATCCAAGGAGTTGAATTCCACTCTTTAAGCTTGAAAGAGGTCACCAAATCCACACTTTCTCCCTAATCTTCCATCCACAACAAAAGCCCTTAAAAAATTCACCAAAATTCACACACACCTCCAAATTAAATTACAATCACATAGGTGTTCTTAGAATCATCAAATCCCCTAGGAAATAAATTAAAAAGGGTCAAATTACTTACACATAAGAAGTTATTCTTTTGGGCACCTTTTGATGCACACCCTTGCTTCCTTGAATTTTCTTGCTCTTTAAGGGCTTCTATGGCTTCCACACCTTTAAAAATCAATTTCTAACACATTAAAATCATTTTTGGTTGTAATAGACATAGAAAAAAGCTTACAAAAGGGGATAAAAATGGTGGTTCTTGCTAAAAATGGTGTCAGGTGCAAGAAAGAGGAAAGAAGAAGAAGTAGGGAGGAGGGTGAGTGGAAATGGCCAAGTGGCCACCCATGTGTCACTTTGGGCCCTTTATAGTGGCTGAGGTGCATGGGTGAGACCCACATGCCACCCGAATAACCCGAAAAATCTTAATTTTGTTAGAAACTTTTGGGAATTTTTAACAATCACTCAGACCTCTAAAAATCACCTCATTTGTTTTAAAAATCCTCAATTGGTCCCATTTAGAGGCTCATAAAATTTCATGGCCGAATTCCATCTACAAGTTAGTTAACCAACTACCTTGATTTGTATGCAAAATCTCAAAATTTAGAAAATTTGCATATGACCTCGGAATTTAAAAATTCTTTCACCAATGGACTCAGGGGAATTTTTAACCTTTAGGGTATTGCATTTTCAGGTTTGTCTAGGCACATCTCGGGTCATTCTTAACTCAACTCCATCTAAGCTTATGGCCCACTAGATTATAACCTAAAATAATTTATTAGTTCTGCTAAATCTTTAATTTAAGTCAATTTCATCATTTTATGGCCTCCTTGAAGTTTCATGACTAGTACCCCTACCTCAAGCCTTGTACAGGTGACCTGACATTTTGAGAACACTTTTCGGCCTCAATGGTACTATTCATGAAGCCTCGATTTATTAGCATTACAATTCTTCTCCTCTTAAGAAATTTTGTCCTTAGAATTACCTAAAGTGTAGAGGTGTGGATACTGAGACATCATTTGCTTTCTAGGCTCCTAGGTAGCTTTTTCTACATTATGATATCTCCAGAGGACTTTAACCAAAGGAATGGCTTTATTCCTCAATTGTTTCACTTCTCTAGCCAGTATCTATATAGGTTCTTTTTTGTAGCTCAAGTCTAGCTGTATTTCCACATCTATTGTTGGGACTATATAGGAGGGATTTGATCTATGTCACCTCAACATTGATATATGAACTACATCATGAATCAATGATAGTTTAGATGGCAAAGCTAGCCTATATGCTAAAGGTCCCACTCTTTTTGTTATCTCATATAGGCTAATGAATCTGGGACTCAACTTCCCCTTTTTTCCTAAATATGAGGACCTTTCTCTATGGGAATACCTTTAAGAACACTTTCTCACCAACAACATACTCAATATCCCTCTATTTTAAATTAGCATAGGATTTCTGCCTATCATTTGTAGCTTTCAATCTCTCTTTGATCACTTTAACCTTTTCCTCAACATCTCTTATTATATCAACCCCTGATATCTTGTTTTCCCTAATCTCAATACAATATAAGAGAGTTATACACTTCTAGCCATACAAAACTTTATATAGGGCCATGGCCAAACTAGTCAGATATCTGTTGTTATAGGCAAACTCAATTAAAGATAAGTACCAATCCCAACTGCCTTTAAATTCAATGGCACAACTGCGTAACATATCCTTAAGCCCTTGGATCACCCTCTCTGACTATCCATCTATTTGAGGGTGAAAGGCTATACTATTGGTTAATCTAGTGCCTAAGGCTTTATGTAATGTCTTCTTAAACCTAAAAGTGAAACAAGGATCTCTATAAAAAATTATTGCCATAGGTACACCATGAAGTCCAACAATCTCATCAAGGTACAATTTAGCTAGCTTTTCTAGTGAGTAGTCTATTCTAATAGGGATGAGTGAGCTATCTTGGTCAGTCTATAAACAATCACCTAAACAACATCACATTTGCCTCTAGTCTTAGGCAATCCCATTGCAAAATCTATTGTCACTTTTTCCCACTTCCATTTTGGTATTGCTATAGGATACAACAATCCAGAAGGAAATTGATGCTCAACCTTTACCTACTAACATGTCAGATATCTTGCAACATAATATGCCATGTCTCTCTTCATACTTGACCACCAATATTGAGGCTTTAAGTCCAAATACATCTTAATACTACCAGGGTGCATAGAGTAAGGAGCTTCATGAGCCTTCTTCAATATCTATAACCTCAAGTTATCTATATTAGGTACACATAACCTGTCCTAATAATACAGACATCCATTCTCTATTAAATAAAATCTTGGACCCTTCCCTTCTTAAACTTTACTTACCAAGTGCATTAGTTAATTATCTTTACCATGTGCTTCCTTTATCTACTGTCTAAAGTTTAGTTTAATCTATAACTTAGCTAATACAACATTCTCCTTAGTATACTATAACTTAGCATTCATAGACATCAAAGTCACTATAAATTTCCTACTTAAGGCATCTGTTACCACATTGGCTTTTTCCTGGGTAGTAATTTATTAAGTAGTCATAGTCCTTAATCCGTTTTAGCCATCTTCTCTGTCTCATGTTCAATTCTTTCTGAGTGAAAAGTTATTTGAGGCTCTTATTATCAGTGCAGATGTAACATTTCTCACCATATAAGTAATGCCTCCAAAATTTCAAGGCAAAAATAATTATAGCTAGCTCCAAGTCATAAGTAGGATAATTCTTCTCATGTGGCTTTAACTATCTGGAAACATAGGCTACTACCTTTCCTTCTTGCATTAGCACACAACCCAAGCCATTAAGTGAGGCATCACTGTACACTAAAAAGTCCTTAACCTATTCAGGTTGAATTAGGAAAAGAGCTTCTATCAACATCCTTTTTAGCTTCTCAAAATTGGCTTAACATTCATCATCCCACTCAAACTTCACATTCTTCCTAACCAGTCTTGTCAAAGGGGCTGCAATCAAAGAAAACCCCTTCACAAACCTTATGTAATACCCAGCTAATCCTAAAAAAACTCCAAATCTTTATCACATTCCTTAGAGGTTCCCATTCTAACACTTCTATGACCTTGCTAGGGTCTACTTTGATGCCTTCTGCTAACACTATATGCCTTAGAAAAGCTACTTTAGTTAGCTAAAAGTCACACATACTCAGCTCGGCATATAACTATCTCTCCCTCAGAGTCGACAACACAACCCTGAGATGCTATTCATGTTCCTCCCTAGTCTTAGAGCATACCAAAATATCAACAATAAATACTA
>CANXYI010405733.1:0-10857 GCA_948208565.1 Hura crepitans | reverse complement strand
CTAAGGACATGAAGGGGAGGGTTATCTAATAGGTGAAACTTCTCTTGTAACCATACCTTAAAAAAAGCTATTAGGAATGAAAACCTATAAAGGCTTCCTAAACAAAAGTTAAGGGGTAGGGTGAAAACCCGCAATAGTAGTTTACCTTGAAAAGTCTGCTAGGAATGAAAACCTAGAAAGGCTTCCTAGGTAAAAGGCAGACTAGTGGATGGGGCAAAAACCCCTTTTAGGGCAGTTTATTCCAAAAAAAAAACCTTGAAGTAGAAGTGGGCTCTCATGAAAAAATTTAGCTTCTCTATATCGCACAACATCAAGGCCAAGAATAGTTTTAGCAAGAATTAAGGGAAAAGGATTCAAGCCCTTCATCAAATCACTGACCATGCTGAACAGTTGATAATCTCCAAAATGGCCTTTAGATGAAACTACCAAATATTTAGAGAAAATGATAAATAAATATATGCCCACGCAAAGGGATGGGATATCCATATAGCCTTTAGTATAGGCTAGCAATGCATTTAAAGAGATCGGTTCTCTCCTTGGGACCCATCTAGCAACCAATGATAGTAGTATGCCCAGTGCATCAACAACTTCATATGGGTAGCAAAGAATGCAAGTTAGATAGCAAGGCAGTGTGTCAGAATAATAAGACACACCCAAGATTATTGCAAACTCCTTAGATAGAGGGCATAATTCTTGATGTGAAAATCAGAAGATGTGGAATAGTGGGTCCTAAAATCAGGTCGTAGCCTTGAGAAAGGAAAGATCAAGATGTACCTTTGAACAAATTTCAAGCCATTATAGGGATCCAAAATAGAACTTACCCATGTGGACGAGAGATTGAGAATTTTAGGAAGTTTTTAAAGAAAGTCATCACCCATTATTGAGAAAAATAAGGAGAAACTCAAGTGGCATAAGGATTTATGCATACATTAATGCATTTATAGCCTAAAAAAAGTGAAAGTGGGCATTTTTTACAAGATAGGGGGTTTTCAATTTGAAAATAAGTGTTTAGAGTGAAAAATGGGCATTTTCCTATTAAAAATGGTCATTTTACACCAAAAAAATGGGCATTTTTGGTTTGGCAAAAAATGGCCATTTTTTAGCCTTAAAATAGCCTTTTTTGCCCCCAAAAATAGCCAATTTTCATCACCTAAAATGGCCATTTTTGCTTACACTATTTAAAGTTGACTTCTTTTCATTTTTGTTATTTTCCTACATTTTCTCTTTTTCTACACTTCACTACACAAACACTTTATATATACATAATTATGCCTCTGCGATGCCAACAAAGTAGCCCATGTCACTAGCCCATGCCAGAGCATGTGGCAATACCAGTTTGGCTCACCGATGAGGAGGTTAAGTAGTTTTGATGCCTCTTGACTATCATTTAGATTGAAAGCCATTACCAGTACACATAAACCCTGTGGGACCTAGACATGCTAGATAGAATGGATTAGTTACTCGCTTAGGTAGGCTACCGAGAGTTTTACTTCTAGAGATGCACCACTTATCTTGCTATTACCCTAGAGTTCCTAAGCACTTTCTACTTCTAGCAAGCACACCCAAACAATACATCCACCATTCACTATGCTAGCCTCGGCACCATATTTCACATCTCATTCCTCTAATTCACTGATCTACTTCACCTATTAGCTAATGGGGACACAGAGGTCCTAGAAAGCCTGGATGAGCATTGTGAATACCTTTAGTTAGGTTGGCATGCTCTACAATGCCATCCGGACCAAGGCATCAGCTATCAAAGATCCTGTCCACTGTTACCTACACAAAGTCTCGATTGTAAGCTACTTGGGGTGCATTAATAGTGCCAGTTAGGTTAACTGTATCAAGTTATACAAGCTTTGGGCCATAAAGCATAACATTTGGTTTAACCTGACATGGACCATCCTCAAGCATCTACCTCATAATAGTAGATCCCTTGGTAAAGGGATCATCATTAGAGGGGTCACCATAGCCATTTTGTTAGGATTGGGCATCCTAAAGCAGCAACTCAATGCAACCTTTTAGTAGCAGCTTTGGGTTGATGGCAATACATATATAGCTATAGGGATCACAAAGATTGACTCTCGGGTGTCAGTCAGCTACAAATTACTAACAGCTACTGAGCTAGATGAGCAGGTGAAGGAGCAGCAAGGAGGGGATAGCTGGTTCATAGTCAACCATGCTAAGCTATTAGGAGCAGACTCATCTCCCTAGAGACTAGCTCAATGATAGAGGATAGACGAGGTGGGCCTATCTTCTTTAGCACCTCCTCTACCATTATTCGAGACTCTCTCATAGGCTTAGAGGCCTATATGAGGGAGCAGCTCCACCACATGCACATAAATCTCAGCATAGGGATAGATTAGTCCCAGCATGAGACATTAAGGAGACTGGGCGTGATGGAGGTAAAGCTTCAGACACTTTAGACTCAAAGATAGCTTCTAACTCCCTAAAATTTTATTTTATCTTTTTATGTATATATTAGTTTAGGACATAAAATTTTGTGCTCAAAAGCATTCATTTATAAAATTATCATACTCTATTCATCGCTTTTATCTTTTTGCCAAAATATTGATAAAACAACAAAATAATAATAGATAATAAAATAAAAATAATAATAATAAATAATGAAATATATATATATATATATAATAAAAGTATAATAATAAAAAAAGAAGAGAGATAAAGAAAAAAAAGAGAGAAAAAAGGCATAAAAATAATGATTTTCATAAAAGTGACTTGAATTCAAAAGTGCACTCACACACAACATGTATCCACACTGTCAATGACCTTTAATGTTTAACACATTTCTCTTACTTTTTTCCTATATAGGGGGCAAGCCGAATTTACTATACAACATTACAAATAATGAACCAACATCAGTCTAGCACCATTTGCTTAGTTGTAGGGGGCAAGAATGGTGACTTATCATTGACATAATTTTTTCTAAAGTCAAATTCAAATGCAATATCTAAAAGCAAAAATCAACTTCGAGTGCAATGTCTCTAGCACTACTCGAATTCAAGTGCAATATCTCAAAGTATTGTCTGAAGCAAATCAACTTTAGGTGTAATGTCTCGCAGCATTACTTGAATTCAAGTGCAATGTCTCAAAGTAATGCCTAAACTAAATCAACTTTGGGTGTAACATATCACAGCACTGCCCAAATTCAAGTGCAATGTCTCAAAGCACTACCTAAACCAAATCATCTTTGGGTGTAATGTCTCGCAGCACTACCTAAATTCAAGTGCAATGTCTCAAAGCACTACTTAAACCAAATCATTTTCGAGTGCAACATCTCATAGCATTGCCTAAATTTAGGTGCAATGTCTTCAAGCACTGCCTAAACCAAATTAGCTTTAAGTGCAATGTCTCGTAACACTACCTAAATATAGGTACAATGTCTCAAAGCACTGTTGGAACCAAATTAACTTCAAGTGCAATGTCTCGCAGTACTGCTCAAATTTAGGTGTAATGACTCTAAGCACTGCCTAAAACAAATTAACTTTAGGTACAATGTCTTAAAGCACTACCTGAACCAAATCAACTCTGAGTGCAATATCTCTAGCACTGCCCAGATTCCATCAACTCCGAGTGCAATGTCTCTAGCACTACCCAGATTCCATCAACTCTGATTGCAATGACTCTATTTCAAAGCACCTACAAAAAGGTCACCCATAAGGTATGCATCTCCTCTTTTTTTTTTCAAACTTTAGGTCACCTCACACACTTTGTAGTCACCTCCTTGAAGTTAGAGGCAACTGTAGACACTGGGTTTCTAGGGCTTTTATGTTCAATTTACCTAATGATGTTGAAAGGATAAAAATCCTAAAAAATAAGGGTTTTAATGTCCAGTTTGAACATCTCATAATTTTCTTTTGAAACAAAAGGTTAAAATGGTCGTTTCTATAAGAAAAATGACTGTTTTGTGAAAATGGGCTGTTTCCATAAGGAAAACAGCTACTTTTGAGAAAATGGCCATTTCTGCAAGCAAAATGGCCATTTTGTTGAAAATAGCCATTTTGCTTGCCAAAACGACGATTTTGTTAAAGAGGACCATTAAAGGGGCAAAACAGTCATTTTGAGAAAATGGTTGTTTTACCCTAAAAATAGTCTTTTTGCCAAAAATATCTATTTTCACCTCTAAAAAGGCCATTTTTTTGCCTGGGGAAATGTGTATAAATTTTGAAATGATTTTTTTGAAATGGAGGATGATTTTTAGGAGAAAAAGGGACCAAAAATTAAAAATACAATTTTAAAACACCATTTTTCAGATTTTTGAATATTTTGTTGCAATTTTCTAGTCTTGTCGAGATCTTTTATCTATTTCTTTTTTTTTTCTTTTTGCCTTATCCATTTACCATTTAGATGTGATAACTTATTTATGCAATATTTTTAATATTTTTGTTTGACTGTTCATTTTAATTTATATTTGTTCACCTATCGATTTTTCTTTGTATACTAATACCTTAATTTTGTTATGATGTGAGTTGTTTAATTTATTAGGGCCTAATTTTTCTATCTTTCTATAGCATCCTTCAACCCCAGTGAAGTAGCCTTTTAACGACCTTTTATTTTTTGCTATTATTTTATTTTGTGCTCTTTATTTTCCTTTGTTGATTTCCTTTATTATAGCTCATTTTAGTTATATTGTATTTTAGGATATTCTAAATGTAATTTTTATTTGGTTAGAATGTATTTTAGGTAATTGCCAAGTAATATTTTTTTTTTTATTTTTATTATCGAATTATTTCCCTATACATTGCATGAATGCTATAATAGGTAAAAAATTATTTTTACATAATGAAAAAGTAATCAAAATCATTTTTTACCTAATTAATTGGTGTTTTGCTAATAAAATGGGTTTTCATTTTTCTTAATAAAAGTCACGATAATAAAAACTATTTTGTAAAATTGACATACGAGAACTAAAGTTCTCAAGGCAATCAATCACTTAATTTCATGTATGATTTTTTTTAATTTCAATCCCAATATATTTTGTGAATATTGTAATAAGTAGAAAATTATTTTTGCACGTTGTAAAAATAATCAAAATTATTTTTACCTAAGTAATTGGTGTTTTGTTAATAAAACAGGTTTTCATTTTTTTTAATAAAAGTCACGATGATAAAATTTGTTTTCTAAAATTGGCATGCGAGAACCAAAGTTCTTAAGACAATCAACTACCCGATTTTGTGCATGATATTTTAACTTCAAGCACTTTATTTATTTATTGTAAATATGTTTTGTGATTCTTTATATATGAATGCATGATTTAGTTCAATTGTAAAATGCTACTTGAGAAAAAGAATAATATTATATGCTTAAAATGAACTTTTGTATTAACTTGAGGTATAAATAAGAGTACTATTTCGACCACTCTAGTTTCAGCCCTATAAGGTATTTCCTAACTTCAGTTGGGTGGTGACTCCTACCTTCTGCTGCCCAACTTGCTCTTCTTAGGCTAATCGAACAGGAATAGCTTAGGATTCCCTTAGTTTCCTTCTCATCTTTTGAGAATTAAGGAGTGAGTTTTAGGTCTAGTCTTTAGCTATTTCAATTTAACGGCCCTCTGAAAGGAAAGCCCGGGTGAACAGTAAGGACTTTACATTGCATAGTGATGCTTCACTGAATAGCTTGGGGTATGTATTGATATAGGATAGGAAGGTAGTAGCTTATACTTTAAGATAGTTAAAGCCACATGAAAGGAATTATCCTACTCATGACATAGGCTAGTTGCTATTGTGTTTACTTTGAAAATATGGAGGCACTATCTGTATGGAGAGAAATGCTATATATATATAGATCATAAGAGTCTAAAATACCTCCTTACTTAAAAGGAACTGAACTTGAGATAGAGAAGATGGTTAGAGCTGATTAAAGACTCTGACTGTGTAATTGATTAGCACCTAGGGAAAGCTAATGTGGTGGTAAATGCTTTAACTAGGAAATTTATGATGGCTCTAAAAGCTATGAATGTTAGTTTGCAGTACACTTTAGAAGATGTTATATTGGTTGAGCTATAGGTGAAGCTAGATTTTAGATAGTAGACTAAGGAATGTCAAATGAAAGATGAATAATTGGTTTAGATGGCAAGCAAGTCTAAAGAGGGGAAGGCCATAGGGTTTGAGTTGATAGAGGATAGGTATCTATATTATCAGAATAGGTTGTGTGCACATAATATGGACGACCTGAGGTTCCATAAACTTAAAAAGGCATATGAGGCTCTTTATTTCGTGCATCTTGGGAGCAAAAAAATGTATTTGGACCTAAAATCTCATTTATTGGTGGCCTAATATGAAAAGAGATATGGCAGAGTATGTTGCAAAGTGTTTGACGTGCTAGTAGGTGAAAGCTAAGCATCAGGTTTCCTTCTAGATTACTACATCCTATAGCAATACTAGAGTGGAAATAAGAAAAGGTAACCATGGATTTTTGGATGGGTTTACCATTAACTAGAAGTAAATTTGATGCTACATGGGTGATTGTTAATAGATTGACAAACATAACTCACTTTATCCCAGTCAGAATGGACTATTCCTTAGAGAGGTTGGCTAGACTATACATAGATGAAATAGTCAAGTTACATGGTGTGCTAATGTCTATCATTTCTTATAGGGATCCTCATTTTATTTCTAGATTTTGGAAGAAGCTGCAAGTAGCCTTAGGTACTAGACTGGCCTATAGCACAACTTTTCATCCTTAGACTGATGGACAGTTAAAAAGGGTGATACAAATACTTGAAGATATGTTGTAAGGATATGGTATTGAGCTCATGGGTAACTGGGATTAGTACTTGTCCTTGGTACAGTTTACCTATAATAACAATTACCAGTCTAGCTTTAAGGATGGCTCTATATAAGGCATTGTATGGTAGACGATATAGGACTCCCTTATGTTGGAGTAAAGTTGTAGAGAGAAAAATTTCCAGTATGGATTTTACTCAGAGGTGCTGAAGAAAAAGTGAAGTTAATTAGAGAAAGGTTGAAAGTAGTTGTGGATAGATAGAAATCATATGCTAACTTGAAGCCGAGAGATATTGAGAATATAGTTAGGGAAAAAGTGTTCCTAAAGGTTTCTCCATGGTGAAAGGTGTTGAGGCTCAAGAAAAAGGGGAAATTAAGTCCTAGATTCATAAGACCCTATGATATTACAGAAAGGGTTAGACTTCTAGCATATAGGCTAGCACAACCACCTGAGCTACAGTAGATAAATAATGTTTTTCATGTTTCTATGCTCAGGAGGTATAGATTGGATCCATCACATGTGATTTCGATGGCAGATATTGAGGTACAATTAGATCTGAGTTATGAGGAGGAACTACCACAGATTTTGGCTCGTGAAATGAAGCAGTTGAGGAATAAGTCCATACCACTGGTTAAGGTGTTATGGAGATAACATAATACAAAAAAAGCTAGCTAAGAGCCAGAAGAGCAGATGGCAGCCCAGTATCCTCATTTATTTACTTCAGGTAATTTTGAGGACTAAATTTTCTTAATAGGGGAAGAAATGTAATGCCCATGTTTCAAGGCTCTATGAATAGTGCCACTAGGTTAGGGAAGTGTGCCTAGGGTGCTGGGTCACTTACACATAAATCGAGGCAGTAACACTAGTCATAAAACATTAAGGGGCTTTAATTTGATGAAAGAGACAAATTTTAAAAATTTAGCAAAACCAATAATCCATTTTAGGCTATAAGCTACCCCTCTGTGCAATAAAAATTTTTTGGGCTGGGAATGACTTAGGATATGTTAGATAGACCTAAAAATAGTGAACCCTAAAGCTCAAAAATTCCACTGAGTCTATTGGTAGAAGAATTTTTAGATTTTGAGGTTATTTGCAAATTCTCATAATTTTTTTAGTTGGCACACAAATCGAGGTAGTTTGAAAACTACCTTATCGATGGAATTTGGTCACAAAAGTTTATGAGCATGTTGAGGGATTAAAATATAAATTTTAAATTAAACGGTGTGATTCTTTTATGCTTGTGTGAATTATGGTGAATTTTTTAAATTTGGCAAAAAAATCGAGAAATTTAGAGGTGGCTCGAGTGGTTGTGGGACCCACCCACACTTGGCCATTTGGCCTAAGGCCCTTGCCAATTGGCAAAGGTGAGTGACAGGTGGAAATTCCACCCAATAAAAGGAAGGATTTTTTGTCCTCCTCTTATAGGAATTAATGCCAACTTTAGGTCCCTCCCCATTTTCATCATCTTCTTCAACTCAATTCTAGAGTTTTTGCTCACCAAAAATTACCTTGATGTGTTAGGGAGTTAGAGGAAAAAGAATTATAGCAAAAGGAGACCCCAAGAATAAGTTAAAAATCCTTAAAGTTTCTTAGATAGAAGATGTCTAGTAATTACCCAAAGTGAGTTCTCTTATAGTTTCTTGAATTTTCCTTCATTTTTCTTACTGGAATTGGGTGTGTATGATGCCTATCATCTGTGGAATGGACTTTGATGGCTTTTTAAGGTGAATTAAAGTAAATAGGAGCTTGAGGAAAGGAGGAGAAGAGGATGTGATAGGCTGGAAGTGTGTTTTGAGGAGCTTGAAGTATGGATTTTCATTCTTTGAAATGTGAGGTAAGTGAATTCAGCTATTCACTTGATGACCTCTAATTTTTAGTGGCTTCTCCTTTGAGTTAAGGCTAGTTTAAGTGCATGAATTAGCTTAGATAGGTATTTTCTTAAAATGATTGTAGTCTATGGCATTAAGGCATGTGAAGGGCATGGTTACTTGATAAAAAGAACCAACATAAATGCCAAACTTTAACTTTGCTGATGGTTAAGGCGTGTCTATGGTGCTTAATGTGTATTTTGATGTTTAATGTATGCTTAGGATGGTTTCGAGTGTTGGTATGTAATGGAAATTACTTGTAAAGTAATGGGGTAATACATGTTGGCATGAAATGAGTGAGTGGCCGAGAGCTTATCTTATGGTTATTAGTGTGTAGGGCTTCCTTAGTATGATTCTCAATATTGTTTGAGGCTAGAAATGTAGATGCATTAGACTTATTATGCATGAATAATTGATTCAAAGCATGTACATGTGTGTGTGATATTGGCTGAGGCATGTATGGCTTTTGTAATGACATGGCATCTATGGTGTGAAGTATACACTTATGTGTATGTACTAGTGTGGTATAGTGGGAGATATATGTATGATAAATGATATTAAAATGCATGAATTGGCATTAAATCCCTTTGTGGGCAAGAGGTATGAATGCCATAGGGAGGCTTGGTAAGTATGGTATGTAGGCCTGTCTGGTGTATATAGATAATATGACATAATGTGCATGTAATGCATGACATTATATTGGTATAAACATGGTCAATATATAACTTAAAATGGCATGTAACATAGGTAAGGAATGGAATGAATAATGACCTTAAAATTTGACTAGCAAATAAGTAAAAAAAGTTGCTTACAACTTTACTTACCAAGGCTATGGCTTGTAAATGAAAAACATCTTCATTTGTGTGCCTTCGAGGGCTATGCCTTGTAACAGATATTAATGGCATTTTGAACTATATTTTGGCCATGTTTATGGCCTAATTTTGTGATTGGCTTTAGGCCTATCAATACATAACAAAACTAGTGAAAATTGCACTAGAAAATAAGGTGAAATGGACCTAAAAAGCTTAATGGAACCTTACCACAATGACCTATAACTATCCTAAAATGACCATTACCTGAACTAATAAATTCATTGGATAATAAATAGCATAAAATTATGAAAAGCTTATGGAATAAAATCTAGCATTATACATCATAATTATTGGCAATCTTACCCTTGGCTATTTTTTCTTATAATTTACCTTGTACAGCCTATTTGTGGCTATACTAGACCAAGCTAATTCCAACTGTGCTATAAAAATTATAACTATCTATTTTTGAGTTTACAATATTATAAAAAGTTGATTAATAAAGAAACGGATGCAGATTGTGGTTAAATGACCCACTAGATATACAACCATTAGATGGGTTAATCGATCAACTTAAGGATCCTTAGTAGCTGTGACACTGTCTACTTTTTTAGTTTGGGCTAGTAAAGTAGTGTAGGTCCCTATTGGGGCCAACATACTCTATTGGACAGATAACTTTCTATCCTTGCCACCTAATGCTATATTTTATATTTCCAATGCAACGATGTAGGTCCCTAAGTGCCACTACACTAGTGTGTTAGATAGACCAATCTGGTGGGCAGACACAGCCACTTCATCAATAATCTTTTACATTTTGTCAGTGTAATGGAATAGGTCTTTGAGGGCCACTACTCTAGTCTGTTGGATAAACCAGTCTACTGGGCGGACAACTCCTTAATATTTGCACCTTGGGTGCTAGAATTTAATTGAGCTGGTGCAGCGGCATAAGTCCAGAATGTGAATCACTGCACAAGTTTATTTCCCTCTAGATCCAATGTCTATTAGGGTTGTCTCCTAAGATAGGCCAATTGAAGCAAATAAATAAGATTAATAAAATTCATATATGGCTATAAAATATAACACAGGGGTATTTTGGTAATTTTCCACTAATAATGCTTAAAGGTTGAAAATGGTATAGCTTATGCATGTAAGAGTTAATAATGACCCAAAACATAATTTATATGAGTTATAATGATTAATTGGATAATTTTATAGACAGAAACCCCTTAGGGGTAAAATGGTAATTTTTGCATTTTTGGACTCTAAGTTAAACTTGGATACTAGAAGAAGTTGCGAATAAGAATATTATGCATGGATGAACTACTGACATGTTTTAAATGTTTGAATTCACCACTGAGTATTTTATAATCAGCATACCTATTTCAGTGCACAGGTGCTAAGAACAAGGATGTAGCCTTATAAAGCGTGCAGGG